>PVKU01011700.1:26547-41346 GCA_004027475.1 Anoura caudifer | reverse complement strand
AGCTCCGTCTCAGCCCACAGGTGCGGCAGAGGCCAGGCAGCCACATGTGGGCAGCCAGAGCCGCTGGGGCGTTGGCAGCGGCGTGTGCATCTAGGTGTTGCTTTACAAAGTGTACAGAAATGGCACTTCGTTTCTCTGATGCTTCCTGGAAGCCATAGAACTTAGGGGCTTTTTTTAAAAAATAAAGAAAATGAAACCAAAAAAAAAAAAAAAAAAAAAAAAATCTACAGGGAACCAACAGTGAAGGGAAGGAAACTAGGACTCAAATCAACTGTTGAGATCAGAAGGAAGAAAGAAACACCCAACCAGAACAGAATGAAGAAACAAGAATTCAAAAAAAAATGAGGAGAGGCTTAGGAACCTCCAGGACATCTTTAAATGTTCCAACATTCAAATCATAGGGGTGCCAGAAGGAGAAGAGGAAGAGCAAGAAATTGAAAACTTATTTGAACAAATAGTGAAGGAGAACTTCCCCAATCTGGCCAAGGAAATGACTTTCAGGAAGTCCAGGAAGCCCAGAGAGTCCCAAAGAAGTTGGACCCAAGGAGGAACACATCAAGGTACATCATAATTACATTAGCCAAGATTAAGGATAAGGAGAGAATCTTTAGGAAGAGAAAAGGAGAGAGTTACCTAGAAAGGAGTTCCCCTTAGACTATCAGCTCATTTCTCAAACCTTCCAGGCAAGAAGGAGCTGCAAAAAGGTATTTGAAGTCATGAAAGGCAAGGACCTACATCCAAGATTGCTCTATCCAGCAAAGCTATCATTTAGAATGGAAGGGCAGATAAAGTGCTTTCCAGATAACGTCAAGTTAAAGGAGTTTATCCTCACCCAGACTTTATTATATGAAATGTTAAAGGGACTTATTTAAGAAAAAGAAGGTAAAAAATATGAACAGTGAAATGACAACAAACTCGCGGCTATTAACAACTGAACCATAAACAAAAAACTAAGCAGACAACTAGAACAGGAACAGAATCACAGAAATGGAGATCACATGGAGGCTTATCAGCGGGGGAGTGGGAGGAGGAGAGGGGGAAAAGGTACAGAGAATAAGTAGCATAGATGGTAGGTAGAAAATAGACAGGGGGAGGTAAAGAATGGTGTAGGAAATGTAGAAGCCAAAGAACTTACATGTTGGACCCATGGACATGCACTAAAGTGGGGGGGATTGTGGGTGGGAGGGGGTGTGCAGGGTGGAGGGGAATAAAGGAGGGAAAATGGGAAAACTGTAATAGCATAATCAATAATTTTTTTTAAAGAATTGTGGTTGCCAGGAGCTATCGGGAGGGTGAGGTGGGGAGCTGTTTAGTGGGTGTAGAGTTTCAGTCATGCAGGACTGGGGCTGGGGGTATCTAGAGATCTGTTACACAACAGCGTGCAAGTCGTTGACAGTATAGTACTGTAAACTTGGAATTGTTGGGAGTACAAATTTTATGTTAGGTGTTTTTTGCCACTGAAAGAAAAAAAATGTAGGCCTTTCAGCTGGAACCACCTTCTTCCAGTATTTTGCCAAAATGACTAACACAAAGGAAAAGAACTATATGTTCTCAAGGCCTTTTAGAAAACATGGAGTTGTCCCTTTGGCCACATTCATGTGAATCTACAAGAAAGGTGATAGTGTAGACAACAAGAAAGGGGACTCTGTTCAAAAAGGAATGCTCCAGAGATGTTACCATGGCAAAACTGGAGGAGTCCACAATGTCACCCAGCATATACAGTGTGCAGTGTTGTAAACAAACATGTTAAGGGCAAGATTTTTGCCAAGAGAATTAATATACATATTGAACATATTAAATACTCTAAGAGCTGAGATGGCTTCCTGAAACATATGCTGAAAAATGATCAGAAAAAGGAAGCCAAAGTGAAAGGTACCTGGGTTCAACTGAAGTCCCAGTGTGCTCCACACAGAGAAGCACTATTTGTGAGAATGAGTGGGTAGGAGCCTGAGTTGCTGGAACCCATTACATTATGAATTCATGGCATGATAAGTGTAAAAAAAATAAAAGATCTCTATACTATAAAGAAAGAGAGCAGAGGAAAGAGGGAGGAAGTGAAGAAGGCAGAGAGGGAAGAAGAGAGGAAGGGAGGAAGAAAGAAAGCTAAGTGCTATATTGATATCACAAAGTTTATAGCAAAAATTTTTACTAGGTAGTAAAAGGATCAGTACAGGTTATAATAATTCTAAATGTTTATTAATCAGTAACAGACCAGAAAATGCAGAAGCAAAGTACATTTCCATGGGCTGCTGTCAAAAATGAATTGAACAGATAGAGAGAAAATCAGTAAGGATATAGAGAACTTGAACAGTACTATCAACCAGTCTAACCTAATTGACATTTATATTACTCTTCACCCAACAACAGCAGAATAAGTGTTCTTTTACCATGTACAGGGAATGTTTACCAAGATAGACCATATTCTGGGCCATACAACAAATCTCAATACATTTTAAATATTCAGCTCATAAGTATGTTCTCTGACCATAATGGAATTAAATTAGAAATAATAACATACCTGTGAAAAATTCTCAAATACTTAATAGCTAAATAATACTTCTAAATAACTTATGGGTCAGAGAAGAAATCAAAAGGAAAATTAGGAAGTATTTTGAACTGAAATGAAAACAGCATATCAAAATTTTGCTAAAGATGTATTAGTGAATTTAGCAAGGTTATAGATACGTGATTAACATACAAAACTTAGTTTCTAACTATACTAGCAACAAACAGTTGGAAGTTGAAATTTTTTAAATACCACCTATAATACTACCCCAAAGTATTAAATACTTGGAGATGAATCTGACAAAAGATGTGTATGACCTGTACACTGAAAATAGCAAAACATTGCTGCAATAAATTAAGAAAATTTATATAAATGGAGAGATATGTCTTCTTTATGGGTGGGAAAAAGACTTGATGTTGTTAAGATGTTAATTCTACCTTAGCTTTGATTCTCAGAACCATAGTTGTGTTTTGTATACTTTCCCGCCAAGAAATAAATAAGGAACTAAAATCAACCAAGACCTATGGAAAACAAACCCAAATAAAATATAAACAGTAAGAAAGGAACTGAACTGTATTACACATGAATAACATAACCACATTACAGAGGATAAAGGGAGAAGAGGAAAGAGCTAACTTAAGTAATTTTGGATAACAGTACTTTAACTAGATACTATAAGACTAAAGCAAAAGGAACCGTACACAAATACTATAAATACTGTATTCTAGTTAAGTGTGTTTCTCAATGGAGTATGGGTTGGCAATTCTGTAAGTTACAAAGGAAAGGGAGAAGACTAGAATGAATCTTGTGGTATTGAATTGGAATCAGAGTTATCTGTATGATTATATAGTTATACATAGAGATAAAATGCATAGAGATATAGAGAAATATAAGTATGTGTATATGCTTAGATTGTATACATACATATATTCGTGGCTCTGCTTGCCTAGAAAGCCAAGGAGTGATGACACCCTAGTAGTAATGAGCATGCCTGCATCCATATTTGGTTTCTAAATACCATTCTACATTAAAAGGAACCAGGGTTGCTTGGAGGAAAGCTAGATTCAGGACTAGAGCAGAGAAAATATAAGGTGACCCTGAACCATCTTGTATCAGAAAATATGGAAGTGCTCACAAAAGGAAGGGACATATCAAGAGGACATAGGAGCCAGACTGATAGAGTTCCCAAAGGGCAAAACTATTATCAATTTGAGCAACAAAATAAATAATGATAGTATTGGATAATCCATAAAATAAAATAAATACCCATGAATCTTTACTGATACAAATTGAACAAATCAGTACATGGGAGAGAAGGAACAGTTCTTTAGAAAAGAATTCCTGTTAATAGGTGTAGAAGGAATGAGAGGAATATATAATCACTATTAGATAAACAAAAAAATATAAATGTCACAATCACATTCTACCAATAGCTACTGAAATCAGTGGGCAAAATTTTAGAGTAACAGGATTTGGCATTCTCAAAGACTCTCCCCCATGACATTTATCAATTATTAAGGGAAAAAAATAACTTTCTGGTGGCAAACCCAGAAGATATCACTTCAACCAAGTGTGTTCAAAGTTAACACCACAAGGTATAAAACATCAACATTACATACTCCTTATATGACTGAAAAGGACATGGCACCACTTCTGTGCTATACTTGCTGAAAGGGTCACTTTAATCTAATCACCAGAGACCAGACAAAACCACAAAGAGAGACTTCTGCAGAATAACTGACCAGGACTCATGAAAAGTGTCAAAATCATGAAATATAAGGAAAGGCTAAGGAACTGTCACAGGTTAGGAGAGACCAATGAGACACAAGAACTAAATGCAGGATTTCAAGATGGAGGCATAGGTAGGCAGGCTTCACCTCCTTATGCAACCACAAAAAGGAATTAAAACTAAATCTCAAAATAACACCCAGAACTGTCAGAAAATCGAACTGTATGGAAGCTTGACAACTAAGGATTTAAAGAAGCCACATTCATCCAGATGGGTAGGAGGAGCAGAGGTGCAGAGAGAATACAGAGAGGCAAGGAGACATGTTTTGGCATGGAGAGGCAGTGGCGGTGGAGCAGGCACAGGTAGTCCCACATTCACGTGCGGTAGATAAAAATTGGGAGCGGTACCTTGGGAGCAATCGATCCCAGCCCCAGGCCAGACCACACAGCCCAAGCTTCCAGCACCAGGAAGATAAATCCCTTTAACTTATGGCTGTAAAAATTAGTGAGGGTTGGGGCGGTGGAAGAAACTGCCAGATTTTCAGAAAATATTTCTTAAAGGGCCCAAACAGTCTTAAAACATGCAAACCTACCCATTCTGAGATTCAACACCAGGGCAAGAGCTGGAAGGGCACCAGTCACATATGGAGAGTGAGGGAAGTTACAGAAAATGGGGCAAGTGCTAGGCAAACCCCCAGAAGCCTGCAACATCACTGTCCCCTCTCCTAAACCCTCCCCCCACACAGAGCCATGAAGCAGTGAAGCAATTGCCAAATACTACCAGATGCTGCCCAAACTTAGCAATTACCTAAAGCTCCAACCCACACAATTTTCAGGTGCCTTTTACTGAGAATCAAAGCTGCTCTACCTAATACACAGAAACAAACACAGCGAGGCTGCCAAATTGAGGAGTCAAAGAAATATGGCACAAATGAAAGAACGGAACAAAACCCTAGGAAAAGAACTAAACAAAATAGAGATAGCCAACCTATCAGATGTAGCGTTCAAAACACTGGTGATCAGGATGCTCAAAGAACTCATTGAGTACAGCAACAACATGAAGAAGGTTATACTAAGTGAAATAAAGAAAAATCTACCAGGAACTAACAGTGAAAGGAAAGAAGCCAGGATTCAGATCAACTATTTGGAACATAAGGAAGAAATAAACATTCAACCAGAACAGAAAGAAGAAACAAGAATTCAAAAAAATGAGGATAATATAAGAAGACTGGGACATCGCCAAACATGCCAACCTCCGAATCATAGGGATGCAAGGAGAAGAGGAAGAGCAAGAAACTGATAACTTATTTGAAAAAATAATGAAAGAAAACTTCCCTAATTTGGTGAAGCAAATAGACATACAAGTCCAGGAAGCACAGGGAGTCCCAAACAAGTTGGACTCAAAGAGAACCACACCAAGACACATCATAATTGAAATGCCAAAGGTAAAAGATAAAGAGAGAATCTTAAGCAGCAAGCAAAAAGCACAATTATCTTCAAAGGAGTTCCCATAAGACTGTTAGCTGATTTCTCAAAAGAAGCTTTACAGGCAGGAAGGGACTGGCAAGAAGTATCCAGTCATGAAAAGTAGGGACCTGTAGCCAAGATTACTCTATCCAGCAAAGCTATCATTTAGAATGGAAGAGCAGATAAAGTGCTTCCGAAACAAGGTAAAGTTAAAGGAATTCATCATCACCAAGACATTATTACATGAAATGTTAGAGGGACATACTTAAGAAAAAGAAGGTCAAAACTATGAACATGAAAAAGGCAACAAATGCACAACTATCAACAACTGAATCTCAAAAAAAAAAAAAAAAAGCTAAGCAAATAGGAACAGAATCACAGGTATGGAGATCATTTGATCATCTGGAAGCTTATCAGCTGGGAGGGGGAAGGGGGGAAGGGGGTGAAGGGGAAGGAAGGTTCAGGGATTGAGAAGCATAATTGGTAGGTACCAAATAGACAGGGGGGTTTTAATAGTATAGGAGATGGAGAAGCAAAAAAACTTACATGCATGACCCATGGACATGAACTAAGTAGTAAGGGTGGGGTGTTGCTAGAGGGAAGGGGAGTACCAGATGGAGGGGGGCAAATGGGGAACAACTGGGACAACTATAATAACATAATAAAATATACTAAAAAATAAAAGTCTTGAATCCAGGTTTCAAAATAAAGAACTAAATACAGTGTAGTATCCTGGAACAGAAAAGACAGGGGGAAAGGAGGTGAAATCTAAATAAGGTCTGTATTGTATCAATGTTCATTTCCTAGTTTTGGTAATTGTACTCTGGCTTGTAAGTTGTTACCATTATAGGAAGCTAGGAGGAGACCATAGGAAATTTCTCAGTAACATTTTTGCAACTTTTCCAGAAGCTAAAATTATTTCCAAATAGCCTTAAATGGTGTGGTGCAGTTGGTTGGATATTGTCCTTCAAATCAAAAGGTTGCTGGTGCCCTGCCTGGGTTTCAGGTTCGGTCTCTGATCAGATGCATGCAAGGGGCAACCAGTCAATGTTTCTCTCTCACATTGATGTTTTTCTCCCTCCTTTCTCCTCTCTCTAAAAATAAATAAAATATTTTTAAAATAAAAAATGAAAAAATAAAATTATTTCCAAATAAAAAGTTAAAGAAATAGTAAAGGTCCATTGGTTTTAGACTCTTGTTGGTAGGTATGCACAGCTAAAGGGTCTGAAGAAACAAAGAAAAAATATAACTGATGTCTGTCAGCTGATGACTAACCAATTAATAGATTACTTCTACGTTGGCATTGCTGTTGCCTTCAGTTATTAAATTAACAGTAATTATCTCTAATAGGTTCTCTAGATTCATTCAAAATACTTTAAAAATCTAATTAAAAAATAAAAACAGTATTTCAGGGTTTTAATACTCTCTTAGTTGTCCATGAGAACAAGATTATTGGATTTTAAAATAAATTAAATAGCATTCTAAATTGAAAACAGATTTCGCCACATGGTTATTTTGATGGACATTAGGTAGCTCACACAACTTAACATAGATTTTAAGTTGCTTAAACATGGCTACTTTTTTTTTTTTAATTTCTGTGTCTCTAGGTTAAGAAAAAATTCCATTTGGCTTGTGTCTCTCACCCTTTCTATGTAAATTTCACTTAGCAATCCCTACCAAGGTCTGTGGGATGAATTTCTCTGACATTCTTGATATGTTAGAATTAACAGTACATACCTCTAAAATATTTGATTCACAAATCACCAAATACAGCTAAATTAAGATTCTAACTTTTTGCAATGTATATGCATATTGAAAGCACACATAAGTATGCTTCTGATAAAATTTAAATTTAATAAAGTATTGATTACACTTCAAGTGCATTATTCAATATTCTAAAATAGCAAATTTGCTCAACTGGCAGAGTATTCTACAAGAAGAAAAAAATTCTATAGGCATTATTAGTGGGATTTTTTTGTATGCTTAATTTAGTTTTGATTTTGTTCTTTTTCAGGATGTGGTGGATACACACCCTGGCCTCACGTTCCTGAAAGATGCTCCAGAATTCCACTCCCGCTATATCACCACAGTAAGCTGAATCCTCTTTTGTTTTAATATAACTTAATAACCAGGCTTTCAGATTTTTATGCAAAAGGTAACATGGGCTATAATGATTATTTTAAGTGGAAGGAAGGTGCAATAAAGTTGCATTAATTATTTGTATCTGTTTCCCTTCTTATATGTACCCAGTGCTTAAGAGGTCTCTTGTATATAAACTTAAAGTAATATATTCATTCTATCTGTTCTTATAAAGCATACCTTTTTCTATGTCATAAATATTGGTGCCCAGGTGATCTTTGGCATTTAATACTGGAAAGAATTTTCAAGTCTTTCCCAGAAGAAGACGGGTATATAGTACCTTAAAGTTAGAAGTGGACTTGGTATTAAGAAATAGCTTGCATGTAATCAGAAAACAGTCATGTAAGAATTAAAATAACATAATCACAGTCTCCTTTTTTGTGAGGTGGTCTCTCATCCCATTTCTCATGCATGGCCTCATTTCATCAGTCACAGGCAGCGTATGAATTATGAGTGAGAGCACCAAGGTCTGCCGTGCACACATCAGCTGTGTCAGGCATTCTCTGCCCTGGCTCCCAGATGATCCTTAGAGGAATTCAAAGATGAGCCCCACACACACCTCACATTCATGACCACACTCCAGGGAGATGGCCCTTCCCTCTGGCTTAGATCCCCATTAAATAGGGCAGTCTTCTCTGAGGAAGAGCTTCTCATTCTTAGAGTACTTTTTGTTGGCTATGAATCTGTTGGATTCTGTTGAGTTACAGAAAACTGCTGGGTTTTTTCCCTCCTACAGAAACTTCATTCTTTGCTTTTATGTTAGTTTTCATCTCATAAAATTTTGAGAGTTTAAGCCAGAATGTGTCACTGTCATCTTAGACCATCTTGGAAGTTATTTTTGCCTCTTAACCACAACACTATATTAAATTACCTCCACTCCAATTACCCAGACCAAGTCACCCTGCTTTCTCACTTGAATTACTATTCTCCCTTCTTACACCTTTATTGACCTACAATCTAGTCTCCATAAAGCAAGAGTTGACCTTTGAAAATATAAGATCATGTCACTCTGCTCAAACCCTCCAGTGTTTTCCCATCTCACTGAGAATAAAAGCCAAACTCTGCCAAGACTCTCTGTAATTCACCCCTATGCACCCTCATATCCCCTACCCTCTGAGCTTATCTCCTGCCACCCCGCTGCGTGCTCACTCTGCTTCAGCCACTATGGCCTCCTCACTGTTTCTGGAACATAACCAAACGTGACTTCTGCCTCACATGCTTTGTTCTTATTCTTTTCTCTACCTCTAATGCTCATCTTGTAATTCTTTCCTCTACCTCTAATGCTCACCCTGTAGATTTCCAGGACTCACTCCCTCACTTCATCCAAATGTGTGCCCAGATATTTCTTTATTCATGTGGCAGTCCCTGGTCACCCTCTGCCACCTTCACTCTTCCTCTCCATCTGCCCCATCCACCTACACTCTCTATTCTTTTCTTCTGTTTATTTTTCTTCTTAGCTCTATATCATCTGATATTTAAAATTTTATTTGCTTATTGTCCATCTGGGACTTCTTTATATTTTCACTGCTTTATCTCCAATACATAGAATATTGCCTGGCATATAACAGATGAACAGTAAGTATTTATTGAGTGAATAAGTGAAATTATTCATGCTTAAGAATTTTACACATTAACTCTGTCTCCAATCCCAAAGGGAGTTATTGGGTTCTAATTAATTGTTGACAGTTCTATAAACTCAGGGTATATTAATAGCATAGTTTAGAAAAGATCTTTAAAATAATTTAATACCACCTTCTACCAATTCAGAAAATGCTCTTTATAGAGGACCTTTTATTACAATTTATTCTTAGAAAAGATGTTAAAGAACAGAACTGTAAAACAGAGATAAATTTTGTTTGTCTACACTTTCTAGTATGGTATTTGAATATGATGGTCTGTAGTCATCTAGCAAGTGGTCCCAAGGAAGTTTTATGATTTCAGAGTGAAAAGCCATGAAATATTTTTGTTCACATACAATTCACATTTTCTGAGAAATTCTGTTTTGTTAATTGTTGAACAAAAAGAATTACATTGGTAAATTTAACAGGATACAATTAATGATCTCTGCTGGATATTTTCATGGTATTTGCATATTATTTATATTTAAAAAATTTATACTTTATTGCTAGTATTATGCTGCTTTATCCCAATTCACAAAAATTAATCCTTTATTCGGAGATAGTCATTAAAGTGTAAAGTCTTATGATGAAATAATGACAATGGAGCAACTCAAAACAGCATCACAACATACGAAGTAAACCAGATCCAGCTGAGAAGATAAAATGTGAATCTCCATGTACTGAGATAAGTGGCTCTGCTGTTGTGGTAATCTCCTACTCCCATCCACAAAAGAAAGGTGCAAATAAAAGGTATCCCAGTGAATATCTGGAAATAAAATTTTATTGGACTGGTTATCTTTTCTCTCCAGTGCCTTTTCTATTACGAATGTTGGTCAAAAAATGGCATGAAGTCATTGAAACTTTTACATTATTTCAGAGTACAGTGAGTTTTTCTAGAACAAATACAAAATAAGCTTTCTAGTATGAAATTAATTAATTTTGTCATTAAATTAAATAAGAGAGGCATAACACTCTACCCTGCTCATGGCAAAGACAGATGAGATCACACTACTTCCCATGTATTTATAAAGATCAGCCTCAGAATTAATGACAAATATCTCAGAAAAAGCCAAATTAACTTATCATATGACCCTGTTGAATGTTATATAATCTCAGCGGCACAAAGTGTAGAACAGTTAATACAGGGTGAGGCAAAAGTAGGTTTACACCACAATGAGATACCACTCCACACTGGTCAGAATGGCCATCATAAACAAAGCAACAAACAAGTGTTGGAGAGGATGCCGGGAAAAGGGAACCCTACTGCACTGTTGGTGGGAATGCAGACTGGTGCAGCCACTATGGAAAACAGTATGGAATTTCCTCAGAAAACTACACATGGAACTGCCTTTTGACCCAGCAATTCCACTGCTAGGATTATATCCCAAGAACCCTGACACACCAATCCAAAAGAACCTATGCACCCCAATGTTCATAGCAGCACAATTTATAATAGCCGAGTGCTGGAAGCCACCTAAGTGCCCATCAGTAAATGAGTGGATCAAAAAACTGTGGTACATTTACACAATGGAATACTATGCAGCAGAGAGAAAGAAGGAGCTCCTGCCCTTTGCTACAGCATGGATGGAACTGGAGAGCATTATGCTAAGTGAAATAAACCAGCAGGTGAGGGACAAATACCATATGATTTCACCTTTAACTGGAACCTAATCAACAGAAGAAAAAAACAAGCAAAATACAACCAGAGACATAGAAATTAAGAACAATTTGACAGTAACCAGAGGGGAGGTGGTGGGGGGGAAGGGTTTACAGGAACTACTGTAAAGGATACATGGACAAAACCAAGGGGGAAGATGGAAGCAAGGGAGGGAGATGGGTTTGGCTGGCGTTTGCAGGGGGGAATGGTTGGGGGAAATGGAAACAGCTGTAATTGAACAACAATAAAATTGTTATTTTTTTTAAAAAGTAGGTTTACAGTTGTTCATATGGAAAATAAGACAATAATAAATAGTACAAGAATAAACTGTTTCATGTATTCACAACTGTAAATCCACTTTTGCCACACCCTGTATATTTTCTTTGCATGCTAGAGTGATTCAGCCATTTCACTCTATGGTTGGAAGAAACTGTTTACAAGAGTATCATTCAAATACTAGCTTATATATTAGCTTATATGTGGCACATATATGATGAAGAAAAGTTGGGCAACTTTTATTTTCTATTTATCACTGAAAACCTATACTATAGACAAAAAGAATTTGTGCTTGTTTAACTGTTTTATGACTGTTTTTAGACTGCAAAACCATGCGCACAGCAAATGAGGATATTACTACCCAAATAAGAGACTGCACCTAATGTTACTTCATATTCTCCTTTATTTCCAGAGAAGAGTTGGCAATGGAGAAATAAACCACTTAATATGGAATGAAAGTGAAAATTGGAAATACTAGCAAATTGTAGCCCTTGAGTTTGCAGTTTTGCATGCTGTGCAAAGAAATTGCCTGTGAATAAAAGACTGCTTATCCTAACTGGCATATGCTGACTTTTGAGGAAAGAGGTGCTCACAGGAGTTTTTAAAATAAGTGATGAGATTGAAAATCCTTCTTTATGACATTGGTGCTGGCAATAAAAGGATATTTCTGTGGCTTGCCCAGATGGTATCTTAATGATATATTCAGTGTCTTTATTGACCTGAATTCATCACTTCTGGATGAAATGCCAGAATTTTAATTGTGGAGGACAAGGTACTGATATTTCCTGAGATGACTAAACTGTGGTGGACTGCTCATCACCAACAGCTGACCTCTTTCCCCTTGAGAATTTTCTCTCTTCACAGAGAAAGAGCTGATTTTTATTAGATAGATTTTTTTAAGTTCAAATTCAGCAGGAGACCATGCAGAAATACTTTTTAACCAGAGTGAATAAGGAATCCATTCACCACTCCCCACCAAGTAGAAGAACCAGACTTCGAGCATTTAATTTAAGTATGTTCATCTGCTTTCAAGTCACCTACAGTGAACAATCTCTCTCTAATTTGTGCCTGCATTTGATCCACTCCTCAAAAACTATCTGACAGATTCACCAAGCACTTACTTCCATTTCTGGTGACCTATAATTGTGAATTAGAGATTTCCAATTTTATGGAGTTAAAGAAAAAAAGAAACTGACTTAAAATTCAAATTGTCTATCAAGTTGACTAGAGATCTCTTAGTGAAAAATTGTAAAGTATCATTCCTTTAAGTATCACTGGCCATGCATAAGTATTATTATTAATTTAAAAATTCTGTTCTATTTGTTTTTAAAGTAAATAATTTCTTTTTCATTTCTCTAAAAGTGGTAGATCAAAGTTAGAGGGAAAAAATGTAATGTGGAACCAGCAGCTACATGCTCTCACCACTAGATGGTGCCCCTACCTCAGTAAGCTAAAATGCTGAATTAGTAACTTGGAAACCAATGTGCTGATGAAGCAGGGCGACAAAATAAGGAGATTTAGGCAATGGAAAATGGATTACAGGTAGATTTTTGCATAGTATTAGATAAGTAGGTTAGAATAGGCTAAAACATAAAATGCTTAACATTCTAAACATTTGCAAATCTTAAAAATTCTGTTAAAAACAAAAAATTGAACAAGAATAAAATAAGAAAAAAATGCAGATTAAAGGTTTATAATTTTAAGTGTAACACAGTACTCCCATAAGTAATATAAAATATTTTAGGAGTATCTAAATATAAAATTTGTAGAGATAGGAAACTTAGACTTTAAGATAAATTTATATTCAAAATCAAGAACTAAGCACAAGAATCTAATAATGTTCAGAAAACATTGTTAGGAAAATTTGGTGTAATAGTTTGTATTGAAATTGACTTCACAAACTGCATCCAGCAATACATTAAAAAGATCATACACCATGACCAAGTGGGATTCATTTCAGGGATGCAAGGATGGTACAATATTTGCAAATCAATAAATGTAATACATCACATACCAAAAGGAAAGACAAAAATCACATTATCATATCAATAGATGCGGAAAAAGCATTTGATAAGGTACAGTACCCATTTTTGATAAGAACATTCAGCAAAGTGGGAATAGAGGGAGCATTCCTCAACCTAATAAAGGCAATATATGAGAGACCTGAGGCCAACCTCATACACAATGGGCAAAAACTAAAAAGTTCGCCACTAAGATCAGGAACAAGACAAGGTTGTCCACTTTCACCACTTCTATTCAACACAGTAATGGAAGTCCTAGCCACAGCAGTCAGACAAGAAAAGGAAATAAAAGGCATCCAAATGAGAAAAGAGGAAACAAAACTGTCATTGTTTGTAGATGGCATGATAGTGTACATAGAAAATCCTATAGACTCTACCAAAAAACTGCTCAACCTAATAAATGAATTTGGAAAAACAATGGGATACAAAGTCAATATTCAGAAATCAAAGGCATTTTTCAGAAATCAGAAGGTAACAATGAAATATCAGAATGAAAATCAGGGAAAAAATCCCAACAAGATTTAGATGTAGCAACAAGACTTTGATATAGCAACAAGAAAAATAAAATACCTAGGAATAAACCTAACCAACAAGGTAAAAGACCTGTACTCAGAAAACTGCACAACACTGAAGAAAGAAATTAAGGAAGACAAAAAAAAAAGGGAAACATGTACCATGTTCATGGATTAGAAGAATTAACATCATCAAATTGTCCATACTACCCAAAGCAATTTATAGATTCAATGCAATACCTATTAAAGTACCAATGGCATATTTCACAGATATAGAACAAACACTTCAAAAATTTATATGGAACCATACACAACCCCGAATAGCTGCTACAATTTTGAGGAAAAGAAAAAAAGAGCAAAGTAGGAGGGATCACAATACCCGATATCAAACTGTATTACAAGGCCAGTGTAATCAAAACAGCCTGGTACTGGCATAAGAACAGACACATGGACCAATGGAACAGAATAGAGAGCCCAGGAATAAATCCAAGTCTCTTTGGTCAATTAATATTTGACAAAGGTGGGGGCAGCAGCATAAAATGGAGCAAAAATAGCCTCTTCAACAAATGGTATTGGGAGATCTGGACAGCTACATGCAAAAAAATGAAACTTGATCACCAACTTACACCATACACAAAAATAAATTCAAGGCGGATAAAAGATTTAAATATAAGCCGTGACACCATTAAAGTCCTAGAGGAGAACATAGGCACGAAAATCTCAGACATTTCACGCAGCAACATTTTTACTGATATGTCCCCTAAAGCAAGGGACATAAAGGAAAGAATAAACAAATGGGATCTCATCAAATTAAAAAGCTTCTGTATGGCTAAAGAAAACAGTATTAAAATAAAAAGAGAACCAACTATATGGG
>PVKU01011700.1:0-26447 GCA_004027475.1 Anoura caudifer | reverse complement strand
ATTAAAACCACAATGAGATACCACTTCACACAGGTCAGAATAGCCATCATAAACAAAGCAACAAACAAGTGTTGGAGAGGATGCCAAGAAAAGGGAACCCTTGTGCACTGTTGGTGGGAATGCAGACTGGTGCAGCCACTATGGAAAACAGTATGGAATTTTCTCAGAAAACTACACATGGAACTGCCTTTTGACCCAGCAATTCCACTGCTGGGATTATATCCCAAGAACCCTGAAACACCAATCCAAAAGAACCTATGCACCCCAATGTTCATAGCAGCACAATTTACAATAGCCAAGTGCTAGAAGCACCCCAAGTGCCCATCAGTAAATGAGTGGATCAAAAAACTGTGGTACATTTACACAATGGAATACTATGCAGCAGAGAGAAAGAAAGAGCTACCCTTTGCTACAGCATGGATGGAACTGGAGAGCATTATGCTAAGTGAAATAAGCCAGGAGGTGAGGGACAAATGCCATATGATCTCAACTTTAACTGGAATCTAATCAACAAAACAAACAAGCAAGCAAAATATAACCAAACACATTGAAATTGGGAAGAAGCTGACAGTAACCAGAAGGGAGGGGGGAAGGGGTAATGAGGGAAAAGGGTGAAGGGTTTACAGGAACAACTATAAAGGACACATGGATAATAACAAGGGAGGGTGGAAACGGGAGGGAGGCAGGGATGCCTGGGGTGGTGTAGAAGGGTGAGGGGCAAGGCAGAAGACTGTCCTTGAACAACAATAAAAATCAAAAATATTTTTTAAAAATTAAGGTGTTAATTTTAATAGAAATAACACTTGACATAATCAAAAAGCCAAAACTTACCTGGTTCAAAGTATATTTATAAGATATGATGGTCATTGGTAAAGTAATTGATATCTTTAATGGTTTTATTTCATTTTGTTTTCCTTTGAACCAGGTTATTCAGAGAATATTCTACACAGTGAACAGATCTTGGAGTGGAAAAATTACTTCGGCAGAGATAAGAAAAAGCAACTTTTTGCAAGTATGCCTCTTATTGGAATTCACATATCGGGAGCAATTTAAATACTATTCTTATTTCATTTAACAAATACAATATTTGAGTGCTTATTGTTTGCAGAGTTCTGTCACTACTTTCAGACATTCAGCATTTACCAGATACTTGGGATGTGCTGGGGGGAACACAGATGAATAACAAGGGATTTTTACAACAATGCATGCCCTGCAGAGCAAAAGGGAAAGTGCACAGCCATACCTGACTTGCAAAAGATTGAGAAGTGTATAATAAAGATGCAAAGAAGACTTCACAGAAGGACTGATATGGGATCTTGACCTTGGAGATAGCAGTTTACCAAAATAAAAAAATTAGAAGAAAAGAGGAATCCAGATAAAGGAGGCAGCATAAGCAAAGGCCCAGAAGCATGACAGTACAATATCATGCTCAGGAACTGCAGGAAGTCTTAAGTGGCCAAAGGCTCCACAGAGAGAGTGACCAGTGATGAGGCCTAAGTGAGATAAGGCCGGGTTGGGAAGGGCCTTGCTTCCTGAAAATAGAAATAGAAAAATTTCAAGTTGATCATTTCAGCAATGGCTCTTCATCCAGGTCCTGCTGGGGAAAAGTACTAAAAATTCCTTTTAAGAAAGAGTACATTTCATTATTTTATTTATTTTGTGAGAAAGTATTGACCACTAGTGGGAGCCTTTTACCGAGGTAATCTTCATACCTGATTGTTCAAGCTCCTATTAACCTAAAAACGGTAGAATTGTTCGCCCTTGAAAATACATGAAATGTATTTTAAATGAATTATACTAAATGAAGTTTAGGCTAATACATTAGACAATCTTATTTACTCTTTTTTTCCCCTATCTTTATGTGGTACAAACTAATAAAGACTTGGCAAAATTAGCAGCCCATAATAGATATACAAACTTCTTGTATTCTAAAATGAACAGTAGTCATCACAGTTATTATTAGCATTTATTGAATGCTTAGTGCATGCCTGGGCTCCCAGTAGGTAACATGGGATGTGTTGAACTGACAATAATTCCATAGAAGAGGCCTTACACCTCACATTCCTGCAGCACATTAGAGTTTGTAGTTTCCAGATCATTATTATAATTCATAGTTTTTTTAAATTATGATGAAATTTGAGGCCCAAGAATGGTTGAATGACTTAGACAAGATCAAACAGCAAATAAGGGGCTGAATTGGAAAGAGAACTCAAATGTTGTTCTTCCAAGAGCATGACATATTTTCCCCTCTATTTTCTTCCCTACCCCTCTCCTTAGCCTTCCTCTTATATGACTGTATGCTCATAAGACATTCTAGTAACATGAACATATCTGGAATAATAATCTGAAGTCACTGTTTATCTCTTCACCCTGCCATTTCACTCCCTGTAGGGGTGTGTGTGTGTGTGTGTGTGTGTGTGTGTGTGTGTACACATGGAGTATTTAGTTTTATTTTGTATGGCTGCTTTTTTGAGTTTTTTTAAATATAGGTGATCATACTATTGTGTCAACTGGGGGGTTTTGTTTTGGGGGTTTTTTACTTAGCAATATGTCTTAACATTCCCTTCATTCCCGTTCAAATAAATCTGTATCATTCTTTTAACTACTGCATAATCTATGGCATGCCTATACCATTTATAATTAATTACAAATTCCTCTATTGATGATGTTCAAGTCATTTTCATATTTTCCCTGTACAGTAATGTAGTGAACATCCCTGTACTTTCTTCTTGTGTGTATATGAGTAACAATTTCTCTAGAATAGACTACTGTAGGGGGCGGGGGGAAATGCTGGATTGAATGGTATGAGCATTTCCAACTTGATAGATCCTGCCAATTTTCCTTTCTAAAAGCTTGTACTCATTCATACTTACGTTTACATACTCACCAACAGCAAAAGTTATTCATCTTTTTCATTTTTTCTTTTTTAAATTTTATTTAAATTGTTCAAGTACAGTTTTCTATCCTTTACTCTCTTCCCATCTTTTTCATTTTATGAAAATGAGAGCATCTTGCTTCTCAAGAGTTGTTTTATTGTACATATTCTGCTTTTTATACATTAAAGAGCATTTTATAAAATAAAACATTACAGCAAATTTGGAAAACGAGAAAAAACTAATACCATTTTTGTATGTGTTCTTCTAGTCTCATTTATATGTGTATTTGGAGTTTAGGATTTTATATAGCTCTTAGTGTGTACAATTGTGTATTGTATATTTTATATTTACCACATCATAGTTTTCCTTTATTTCTGTGTAGACTTTATAATTTTTACTGGATGCATAATCTCCCATTGAGTAGAATTCCCATAATTTAATAATTTATGTTGTTTTCAATTTGACAAAGCATTTTGTTTTCCAAGTATTAACATTTAGAAAATACTTTTCATCAAAGTAATATATTTGCATTATGAAATAGTCACCTTTGTCCCTTAATGTTTTTTACCTTGAATTCCATTTCATATTCCCATAATACTGACATTTTTTCTATTAAGATTTAGGTAGTATGTGTATTTTTTAACATCATTTTTTTAAACCTTTTAAATTTTATTTTAGACTTATCTCTCCTGGACAGCTTATATCTAGATTTGTTTTGGGTGTTCGGTTTTTATACTTAATCAGAAAATCTTTTAGTAGGGAGATTTAATTCATTATCTTTATTGTTGTTATCAATATATCAGATATTATTTGTCATTTCATTTTATTTTTTCTATTTCCTAAGTTTCCTTTGGTTTCTTCTTTCTGAATCTTTCTTTTCTGAAAATGTCTTCTTTATCTGCCCACCTATATAATAATTTGACTAATTTTAAGAATTCTGGTTTCAAAATCATTCTTTCTGTTGTTTTCCCTAAGGGTGCACAGTGAGTCAGGGGAGACCCAAGTCTACTTCCAGCTCAGGGCTCTGAGGCTTTGCCCCCCACCCCACCAGGCTTCTGTGCCCGGCCACCACACATCACCACAATGGTATACATAAGTCACCTTTATGGTAAACTTCATTTCATTACAAAACCAAGCCTTATCTGTGGATGCCCCACTCTTCATAATAGAATAGATGGTCACTCTGCCTAATCACTTTGTTAAATTATGTTAATCACTTAACATCACTTTGAAGTTAAAAGCGATGTCAGTATATGGCCATGTAACTAAGCTTGTTGTCTCGTTGTTTGGTGCTTGCTAGTCTGGTGACCTCTGATAAGCTGCAGCCCCCTTGGTTATGGTCCTTTCCTTTTCCTGCTGTTAAATCCTCCACAGCATCTAACCCTTTGCTAAGCATATTACAGAGCTCATAAATGCTTATAGATTGATCAGGTGATTAAAAGGACGATGAGGTTACCTATTAAAGTTCCTGGTTTGATGCCAAAACCAAAACTTTTAATTCAATTTAAAATAAAAATTTACTAGATTCTGTGTAATGACCAAACCTGGATTATCATAGTTTTAAAATAAATTTTCTTTATTCATACCATTTCAGACTCTAGCCCTTTTGGAAGAAGAGGAAGATATAAACCAAATCACAGACTACTTTTCCTATGAACATTTCTATGTTATTTATTGTAAATTCTGGGAACTAGATAGTGATCATGACCTCTACATCAGCCAGGCCGATCTTTCGAGATACAATGACCAGGGTGAGTTTCTATAGATGTTTAGACTTAACTGTTTTGAAATTAATTTTGGCAGTAGTTATATAAACTTTATATAACTATTGAAGTCAGTTTTGGCAATAGTTATATAAATTTTCCTCACTCATTATGGGGAATTCCCGCTTCTTAAATTCTGTACTCTTTAAAGGGCCAAGACTTTTTAAGTGGGAATGAATGAAAATGCTAATTTTTTATTTAGAAGCCAAGTGTAGGAGAAGGGGTTTATTGGAGATAAGTAAGCAGTTAGAGTCTTTTCTGTGATGTTTGTTTTCTGATTATGAATTGAATAAGATCCACACCTGTGTAAAATTTATTTGAAAAAGAATATGTATACACCTTTATAAATTTCTTATTTTATAATATTTAGACACAGCCATGTATGAAAATAATTTTTCTGATGGGCCAGCATTTTCAAGGACACTTATAAAAACTTACCTTTTGGAATTTAGTTCCAGAAAAGATTTTGGGTTTGGGCTGATGAATTTTATGTACTTTGATTTGTTGAAAACCAAAATATTATGTATCCCAAACCCTTTTTGCTTCATTTGTACCAATAGTCAACTTAGAACCTATTGCCTACTGATTTAATATTTTAAGAAAGCACCAAGATACATTGATTCATTCTTCTAAGATTTCCTATGTTCTGTTCTTAAATTGTCTTCTCAGGCACTGTTGTTTTTTTAAATCAGCCTTTTGCCTTTTAGATGCAGCAGAGTACAAATCTCATATAAATGCATTGAATTTTACTCCCACTATTTGACATATCTGTATACATCTTAAGAAAAGGTTCATTCTATATGATGTCAAGTTTTATAGAACTTTCATATTTAGGAAACAGAGTTCTGCCTCTCAAATTCATAGGTACCAACCAGACATGAAAAGGAAAACACTCAAATATGCTTATTTGATAAGCATTTTAGTACTGCATCTTCTCTTCTTCAAGTATGCATAACCTTCCCATCACCAAAATAGCATAAAAATGGAGGTATTCATCAGGTCAGCCTTATTAGCAATGCACCTTCTAATCACCAGTGGCCAGATCATCTGTATGTGAGCCAGCCTCCCAAGGTTATGAAAAACCTTTTGGCTCTAAAGCACTTTGTCTGGCTGACATAAGCATAATTCTCAGTAAGTCCCAAAATATAGTATATCCACACATACAGCTCATGTAAGCATATTAAAGGAATGAAGTCCAGGAAAACAGGCTTCTAAGCCTATAGGACAAAGGGGCCTCTGAAACTCTGTAATTGTCCACCTTCCAACCTGTCCTTAATGGAACAATATGGTCTTCAGTTTTAGGATGCTAAACCTTCCAAATCTAAAAAAGACTTTCAAAAATACTTTAGCTTTCAAATTAAATATCCTTGCCTTTTCTATATAGCCCTCTTTTTTTCCTATATAGTTCAAATTATTAACCCCATAAACCAATGTTCAGCAAAGTCTGGAGGGTCCTTCTGGAAGCTTTGATTTGTAGACAGACATAGCTGTACTGACTCCCATATTCTCAACACTCTTCAGCCAAACTAATTTACCTTTATGTTGACCATACCTAACTTTATGCAGGAGAGTTAGATGCTGATTACTCCTAACTCTCGAAAGTCCTTATCACTGGTTCTGAAATTTTAGTGTGCATGCCGTTGTCTGGGGCACTTGTTAAGAGAACAGACTCTTGTCCTTACCACGTCCCTAGGTCTGAGATCCATTGTCATTTTCTTTTTTAAAAACTACTGGTTTTGGTTATTTTGAACCCGCAACAAGGTATGCTGCTCTAGAGCAATGATTTTCAACCAGTGTGCTACAAGAATTTTTAAAACATGTCATACCCAGCTATTTAGTCAGGGGTCCTGACTTCTTTTCCCTTAAATTGGCAAATAAAAAATTACAACAGCCAAAAAACCACAATAGCCATCCAGTGTGAATGAATCAAAATTGTACCTATTTTATACCTATTTTTTGTCAGATCAGCAAAATATATATATATTTTTGGTGTACTGCAGAATTTTAGTAATTTGTTTTCATGTGTGCCATGAAATGAAAATGGTTGAAAATATCTGCTCCGGATTAGCTAGCATCTATCATCAAAAGCAACATGCTATCTTAAGATATATTTGCCTCTCTCTTTGAATAAAACTTACTGATGGAATTTCTAAAAATTATACATTATATCATGTTATATCCTGGACTTTTATAGAATGAGAATATAAAAACTGTATGTTTATGGTATGTTTTGGTATCTTTTGTAAAAATCTACCTGGAAGCATTCTTCATTGTTTTATTCAATATCCCTTATACTAGGAGTTGATGATCAGTTCCCCCTTGAATTGAATGCTAGGATAAAATTTGGCTTGTTTTAATGGAAAAGTTGTCTTACTAGATAACAAGATCAATTGAACTTCTGCACACTTTTGTCTTAGATGTCAGGGTGTCCAGAACTAACTTGGTGCTCAACTATATTGATACATTCCAGCTGTCAGGGACATCCATTAGCTTGTTCTTTTTTTAAAATTATTAATTGACTGAGCCACCCCAAATTCTTATTTCAGAAAGTAAGTATAAATTATGCGGAAGTAATATTTTAACCACTAGTATTTTCTCATGGAAGATTATTATGTTTTAGCTTATAGCTACTGAAAACAAATTTCCCAAAAGTACTGCCTTTATGGGAGCATGTTTTTAACTAGCTTTGTACTTTTTTACTTTTATTTAGCTTCATCAAACAGAATTATTGAAAGGATATTCTCTGGGGCAGTAACAAGGTAAGAAAAAGCATCTGAATTTAAAAATAAACTATAAGTAAAACTGTAACAAGGCTTCCTGCGTAATGTGGCAGTGTTTAGGTCAGTTAACACCCTGCAATACGTACAGTTGTGGCTTCGCACAAAACAGTAGTAATTCTTTAATGTACGAGCACTGGTCCTTTATCTAAATACAGGTAGCAGGATTTGATCCCGGTAATTATTTGCATTTAAATTACAAACCAGATTGTTTTCTACATATTTGCAAATTCCTTCTGGTTTTACCCTCTAGGCCTTCTAAAACAAGGAAGACCATGGAAGGGGTTGCCCTTGTGAGGGTTCCAGCATTCTAATTTTTTTTTAATTTCACTTAATTTCCAAAGGAAGATACTACTTTTTTTCTTTGTCTATCATTCTACTGAATTTATCTGAGTAATTTCTCAGGAAACTTCATGTGTTTTGTTTTTTCTTTCCCAGGGGAAAAACAGTACAGAGAGAAGGAAGAATGAGCTATGCAGATTTTGTTTGGTTTTTGATATCTGAGGAAGATAAAAGGAACCCCACCAGGTATGGCTTCTGAGTTTCCTTTGCCAAGATGTTAAACACATGAACAAAGCTTGAAAAAGTTAGGATGAACACCTAGTGAATGCCCACTCAACTCAGTGGTACCAAGATGGATTAGACATAGTCTCTGCCTCTCAGACTGAATCTAGAGTTTCACAGCATATCAAAAAAAAGTGTTGCTACCCCCAGAAACAAAGGTATAGTGATATGTGACCTATCCCAAGGGGTAAGTAGGACTAGTAAGCATTTACATGGAATGTGGGAATAGATACTGTGAATTTCTGTTTTATGATCTTTATGGCTCAATAGTGAACAGGGCAGGGAAAGAAGAGCAAATTGTGGACAAAGCCAGTATCAACTTGAAACCAAAACCGGAGAATCACATACAAGAAAATAAAACTGTAGACTAGCATATGTTATCAAGATAGACCCAAAAATCATTTCCAAAATACTAGCAACTCAAAGTTCATCTTCTCAATTTGTCAGGCACCTCTTCCAGAATCAACAGATGCTCCAAAAGAAAGAGGATCTCAAACGCTAGGCTACTCCTCTCTGGATTTCCTTTTAGATCTGACCCCTAATTTTTCACTGCCCTATTAATAGTCCAGTGCCTTCAAACAGAATTTTTTCTACATATTTTCTTTGGGGAGGGAGGCACAAATTTAACCAAAATTCTTAGTTCATCATTATCAGAAGCAAACCCCTTCGGATCAACTTTTCATACCTTGTGATCCATAACTGGATCTCTACAAAATTTTGCCAGAAGAGGTTTTTTGAGTCAAAAGGTTTCTTTTGTGCCCCTTTTCTGCCTTTTCATGTTGCCTTTCTCCTACCTAACAGCTAACATATTGTTCAGGCTTTATTCTTAGTCAGGTAACAAGTATTCATACACGATGACTTACTTAATCCTCATATCACTATGAGTTTAGGTATCAGCTGTCCCATTTTGTAGTTGAGAAAACAGAAGTCCTCAGAGATTGTACACCTAGTAAGTGACCTGGCTTGGATTCATTCATTCCAGGTCTGTATGCCTCCAGTTCCTGGGTTCTTGAGCACTATACAGCATATGGCTCATGACACAGGACAGCATGTTTATATGTCTCTCTTCTACCAGCAAGGCTGTGGAATCCCTAAAGAAGATTTTGGCTGTTCCGATGGTAGTGGGTTACCAGAACTCAACTAAAGTTAGTGTCCCTAAAGAAGATTTCTTATGGTGTTCTGAAATTCCTACTACTGAAGAGACTCAAAATTAGCCAATCATAGAAGAAAGTAACTCCTGATTTGAACTTACTGGTGTTTATTTCCTTGGTGCCCACTGGCACTTACCAGCCACCCCACTGTATTTGTTCTCAGTGCTTCACATTGCCTTCCTAAAGCAGCATGTGAACACAAGACCATTCAACTTAACTTTTAACATAATGAAGAAAATATCTATACATCAAACTCAAACTCTTATTTAATAAAATGTAGTAGACAATACTTTGCAAAATTTAGGTTTGTGGCTTGTGAAAGACATAGTGGAATAAACAGGTTTCATAAAAAGAAATACTGCACTCACCAAAGGGTGATGAGTGCTGTATAAAATATTGCGAGTCCTCACTTAATGCTGCCCGTAGGTTCTGTGACTTCAAGGAAAACGACATATAATGAAACCAGTTTCACCATAGGATAGTTGATATACACAAGAGTTAAGTTCCTGTAGCACCTCATCAGCATCGTAACAAAACAATGTTGAAGTAAATGAAGTTATTCAAGGACCTGTTGTACTGCTTACAAAGTTAGGATCTTGAGTCTTTCCTATGCCAGCTGCTGTCAGGGTTAGAAATGGAAGTGTCTTTGGGTAAATTGTGTTTTGTGGACAGGCTCTTGTAGCCCTCTTTTCGTGTGTCATTTAACCACCCTTCACTCCTGGTTTTTGTCATGTTCTGCTTCTAGCTCGGTCTTCTGACTAGGTGTTCTCTCCACAACTATCTCGTTCACCTATGAGTCTGAGGGCAGTCAGCCAGTGCCTTTGAAGGTAGTAGGTACTTAAATATGTATACTGAATGAGGAAAGGGATATACATTTAGTTACACCCTAAGCAGTAATGGAGTTTCCTATAACTTTCTTCTTCAGTGGTTTAAAGGAGTTTATATCAGGGGTGAGAAATATCCAAACCAGAACTTAATTTTATTCAGCCTGAGGACAAGGGCAAGAAGTAATCTTGTTTATGTTTACAATTGTACAAATACAGTTTGCCACAAATACAATTATGCTTTAAAACCAAAAATTGAAGACAGATATAGCAAAAATTTAGTACTGGTTCTCTTTGGGTAGTTATTCTTTTTTGTGGGTTTGTTTGTTTGTTTTTTTTGTTTTCAATTTTCCTGTCATGAATAGTCATTACTTCTAGACACTGAGAAAATGCTACCATATTTTTGGACCATAAGACGCACCTAAGTTTTAGAGGAAAATAGGAAAAAAATTTAAGGCAAAAAAATGTGGTAAAATATTTAGTAATATAAATAACATAATATTTCACCAATGTAAATGTAAACAGACTCAACAGCAGCATTAACAGCCACTATTCCTCCCAAATTTGGGGGGGAAAGGTGTGTCTTATAGTCTGAAAAATACGGTACCTTTGGTAAGGAAAAAAAATCTGCATTGAAAAACTTTAGAAAGTATCTATTATTTCCAATAAGAAAATTCCCTCCGAACATGTCCTGTATGTGTTTAGCCATCCAGCCAGCCCCTACTTCTAAATTTTCAGGAAGAAATAACTATATACTGAGGTATATTGTTTTACTTAGCTAGCTTTACCCAAAAACATTATCTCTGTTGTACGTTGAACCTTTTGTATTGATCCTTTGTAGGTTTGTACATTAATACCTACAGCATTACATCTGATTTATCTACCACATGATGTTCTCAACTATTTAAAGATAGCTATCATGTGACTTTGGCAAATATTGAGGGCAGTATATCCGTCTTTGCATTCTAACTTTCTTTTTCTCTTATAGGCTATTACAAAGAACTGCAGTGTATGTTTTAGCTTTATCTATTGTACAGACTCTTGTATCTTGTTCTTAATTGAAAATGCAACTGACTTAAATACTTCGTTTATATTTCTCAATAAAATAAGTTGATTTTCCCGTCACTCCTATAGGTACTTGTCAAAATCAAGAGTTATTTTGTTTCTATTACCCTCATTTTTATTATCTTAAGTAATGAAGAATTTTAAGGCACCAAGAAACCTTAGAGACCAAAGGACAGTCTACTTCCTTTTTGTACTACTCAGGATCTGGAGAGCATTATGCTAAGTGAAATAAGTCATTCAGAGAAAGACAAGTACCCTAATATTTCACTCATGTGGAATCTAATGAACAAAATAAGTTATCAAACAAAATAGAGACAGACTCATAGAAAGAAACAGACAGACAGCTGTCAGAGGGGAGGAGGCTTGGGGGCTGGGTGAAAAAAGATGAAGGGATTAAGTTTAAAAAAAACCAAAAACCTCAGACACAGACAACAGTGTGGTGATTACCAGAGAGGGTGGGAGGTGGGGGAGGTAGAAGATATAAAGAGGAGATAAATGGTGATAGAAGGAGACTTGACTTGGGGTGGTGAGCACACAATACAGTGTACAGATGATGTATTATACAATTGCGCACTTGAAACCTATATAATTTTATTAACCAATGTCATCCCAATAAATTCAATTAAAAAAAAAGAAACACATCAGGAAAAACAACGACAGTGTATAACAACCACATATTACAACATTAATTGTAGCCCTCTGCTCATGAGCTCTCTCCCTGATGTTTTTCTCATAATCAGGAAATGTTTCAAAGTAAAGTAGTATTCTGTCCCTTTTAAAACTGTCAGATGTGAGACTTTCGGCCAACATGGAGGCATAGGTAGATACACTGTGCCTTCTTGCACAACCAAAAGAAGGACAACAACAATTTAAAAACAAAAAACATCCAGAACCAACAGAAAAATTGAACTGTATGAAAGTCTGACAACCAAGTAGTTAAAGAAGAAACATCCATCCAGACTGGTAGGAGAAGCAGAGATGGGCAGTTGGGCAGAGAGGACTCACGGCAAAGCGGTGACTGGAGGACCGGGGCAGGCAAGGTGGCGGCTGGCGGACCCAGTGAGGCAGTGGATTGTGGAGCGGAGTGCACAAGGCTCCAGCTGACCGGCAAGGCAGCAGTGGGCAGACCCAGCAAGGCAGCAGATTGTGGACTGGGTAGTCTCACATTCATGCACAGATAAACTAGGAGAACAAGACAGACCTTGCAACCCAGGGCCCCAGCACAGGGAAATAAAGCCTCAAACCACCGATTGAAAACACCTGGGAGGGTTGAGGCAGCGGGAGAAACTCCCAACCTCACAGGAGAGTTCGTTGGAGAGACCCACAGGGTCCTAGAATGCACACAAGCCTACCCACACAGGAATCAGCACCAGAAGGGCATGGTTTGCTTGTGGATAGCAGGGGAAGTGACTGAAATCTGGCAGAAAGTGGAGCAAGCAGTATTGTTCCATCTCGGACCCTTACCCCACATACAGCGTCACAACCCAGCAACTGGGTTGCCATGCCCTGGTGAATACCTAGGGCTCCGCCCATCACACATAACAGGTATGTCAAAACAAACAAACAAAAATGGCCCAAAAGAAACAGATCAAAGCTCCAGAAAAAATACAACTAGGTGATGAAGAGATAGCCAACCTATCAGATGCACAGTTCAAAACACTGGTAATCAGGATGCTCACAGAATTGGTTGAATTTGCTCGCAAATTAGATGAAAAAATGAAGGCTATGCTCAGTGAAATAAAGGAGAATGTACAGGGAACCAATAGTCATGGGAAGGAAACTGGGACTCAGATCAATGGTGTGGACCAGAAGAAAGAAAGAAACGTTCATCCAGAACAGAATGAAGCAACAAGAGTTCAAAAAAATGAGGAGAGGCTTAGGAACCTCCAGGACATCTTTAAACGTTCCAACATCGAATCATAGGGGTACCAGGAGGAGAAGAGGAAAAGAAATAAGTGGAAAAGTTATTTGAACAAATAATAAAGAAGAACTTCCCCAATCTGGCAAAGGAAATAGATGTCCAGGAAGCTCAGAGAGTCCCAAGGAAGTTGGACCCAAGGAGGAACACACCAAGACACATCATAATTACATTAGCTAAGATTAAAATGAAGGGGAGAATCCTAGAAGCAGCGAGAGAAAAGGAGACAATTACCTACAAAGGAGTTCCCATCAGACTGTCAGCTGATTTCTCAAAAGAGACTTTCCAGGCAAGAAGGGGCTGAAAAGAAGTATTCCAAGTCATGAAAAGCAAGGACCTACATCCAAGATTGCTCTATCCAGCAAAGCTATTATTTAAAATGGAAGGGCTGATAAAGTGCTTCTCAGATAAGGTCAAGTTAAAGGAGTTCCTCATCACCAAAAACCCTTATTATATGAAATGTTAAAGGGACTTATCTAAGAAAAAGAAGATAAGAAATATGAATAGTTAAAAGACAGCAAACTCACAGGTATTAACAACCACGCCTAAAACAAATGAAAGCAAACTAAGCGAACGACTAGAACAGGAACAGAACCACAGAAATGGAGATCATAGGGAGGGTTATCAACAGGGGAGTGTGAGGGGGAGAGAAGGGGAAAAGGTACAGAGAATAAGTAGCATAGGTGGTAGGTAGAAAATAGACAGGGGTAGGGTAAGAATAGTATAGGAAATGAGAAGCCAAAGAACTTATATGTATGACCCATCTAAATGAACTAAAGGTGGGGGAATGTGGGTGGGAGGGGGTGTGCAGGGTAGAAGGGAGTGAAGGGGGAAAATGGGACAACTGTAATAGCATAATCAGTAAAATATATTTTTTAAAAAAATGATTGATTTGAAAAATATAAATTTAAAAAATTTTAAAAAACCAAACTGTCAGATGTGATATATCTGGCCCACACCATGGCCAAACTCTCTCACCTCCTATTCATTATATCCAGTGAATGTCTGCTCTGCTCTTTGATAACATTAAACATCAAGCTGGTACAAATTTTAAAATAGATTTCTGAAAAGAACTTCGCAAGTGTTAAAAGTTCAGCTTGTTACAATAATGTAAAATTTATCTTTCTGAATAACGATGCACACATCTTAGTGTGACTTACTTGAAAACAATAGTCACCACTTAGTTATTTTCACCTTTCTTTCCTCAAAGAGATTTTTTTAAACCATTAAATGTTCAAAGGCTCTTAATATGTCTTAAAGTCTACAAGTGGGAATTTAATCAAGGGTCTCCAAGAACTGTCTCTTGGGAAGTTTTACTTTGCCATATATCAGTAGCTCTTTATAGAAAACTATTGTTCCTTGCTGGCAGTTAGTGCTGTTAGGGCTTCATATTCTGTGATTACTTGATGACGTGGCTATACTTGCTACCATAAGCAACAGTGCTAAATGGTAACACAGCCATCACAGAATGGCAATAAGCTTCTGGTAAAGATAGCAACTTACCACGTGTAGTATTTTTGGCCTCTCTTGAAATTCCTCTAAAATGACAGTAAAGTGATTTTTCTTCAAGGAATATATCCATACTAAAAAAGGATAAAGGAGAAGAAATAATAATAAGAGAGATTTGCAAACTGGGAAGTAAATAAACTTGGCAGACTATTTGAATCCTAAGCCATCAGAGGTAAAGACCAAGAAGCAACTGGATATACTCACAAACCTCCAAATATTCAGGACTTGGGGACACCAGGAACCTTGGAAGTGGGGACAAGGTAAAGATAGAGCCAAAAATCAGGAGAATTTATAGAAAGTTTGTGTAAAGAAACCGTTGATCTTCAGGAAATTTCTACCCAGGCAGAAGACGGGTGTGTTACTCCCGGGAGAGCATGCAGTGGAGAGCCTCTGCACTTCGGGGCGTGAGGAACAAATGAAGGGATGGGTGCCACATGGAAAACACATTAAATGAGTACATGCATACTGAATCCTGAGATGACCAGACTTCATTCCTCACTCACCCTACAGAATTCTAGCAACCCATCCTAAACCCATGCAGAAGACTAAAAGATATTTTCTTGCAAAATCTATCCAGCCCAAGAATAAAAAACATGACGATTTGACATCAGGTCATCCCCGAGGAAACAACCCAGCCAAATCATTGTACAGTAAATCTCAGAGTCAACAGACACATAGGTCAGAACTTTCAACCAGATTTTTAGCACTTACTCTTGAATATGATCAGAGAACAAAGGATCACTAAATACCTGAGTAAAGTCTCTTACATAACATGTAGAAAACAAATAGCTGTGCAGTGACAGTATCGTAGCCAATGAGGTTTATGTGAGGCTCAATTATTGCTAATTGAAAACAAAGAAATAGAAGGGGGAATACCTTAGATGAAACAAGATTTCAGGGAAAAGAAACCTTCAGCAACAACAGCAACAACGAAGGCACTGATATCCTCAGACAGGGAAGAGAAATTACATTCACAGAATAGAAACAGTGACACTTTTTATAAAAGAAACATTTAGGGAATCAAAAAAGAATTCTGGAAAATCAAAATTATGATAGCAAAAATGAAAAACAATGTTCAGAAGGTAAAGCAAAAGCAATAAAAAATACAAGATATGAAAATTAGAAAACCATTCCAAAAAGTCCAACGTAATTGGAAACTGAAATGTGATTTAGGTCATGTATGTAATTAAAAATTTAACCATAAGAGATTGAAATCAGCAAGGTGGGTGGCATATAAGTTTCCATTGTTCACAACCTTTGCAGAAACGTCAATTTGAACAACTATCTGTGTACAAAAATACATTCATAAGATATAAGGATCCCAGATGAGAGGCTGTGGAAGATGGGTGGAGCACAGAAATAAGATGTATTGAAGAGGATGGAAAAGCAAATCTCACATTACCCATGTTATCTGATCCCCTAAGTCCAGGCAGCTCAGCATGGAGAGAAACACCCTCTCCATGGGGGAAGGAGAGTGAAGTGATACCACAGAAATACAAAGGATCACAAGACACGATTATGAACATTTGCATGTCAGCAAATTGGATAACCTGGAAGAATGGATTAGTTCCTTGAAACATACATCCTACCAAGACTGAAGCATAAAGAAATAGAAAATCTGAGCAGACCAATAACGAATGAGGAAATACAATCAGTAATCAAAAACTTCCCCCAAAAGAAAAGCCCAGGACCTGATGAATTCCCAGGAGAATTCTACTCCAATCCTCAAACTTTTCTGAAAGTTTTAAGATTTTATTTATTTAATTTTAGAGAAAGGGGAAGGGAGAGAGAAAGAGAGGAAGAGAAACATCCATTAGAGGGAGAAACATCAATGGGTTTCCTCTCATACACACCCCAACCAGGGACCAAGCCCTCTCAACCCAGACATGTGCCCTGACTGGGAATCAAACCAGCAACTATTCACTTTGTGGGATGACACCTAACCAAATGAGCCACACCAGTCAGGGCAAACTTTTCCAAAAATTTTTTAAAGGCAAATGCATTCAAATTCATTTTATGAGGCCAGCATTACCTTTATAACAAAGCCAGACAAGGACACCACAAGAAAAGAATATTGCAGTCCAAAATTCTTGATGAACAGAGATGCAGCAATTCACAACAGAATGCTAGCAAACTGAATTCAGCAGCACATTACAGTATTCATACACCATGACCAAGTGGAGTTTATCCCTAGGATGCAAGGACAGTTCAATATATGCAAATCATTAAGTGTCATACACCACATCAACAGAATGAGGGATTTGCTTTTTGGTTCAGTATTTGTTTTTTGTTGACTTTGCTGTTGGTGTCAGATTTTAAAAATCATTAAGACCTATGTCATGGAGCTTGTCACCAGTTTTCTTCTAGGAGTTTTATGGTTTCAGGTCTTACATCCAGTTCTTTAATTCATTTTGAGTTAATTTTTGTGTAGGGGGTAAGATAGTGGTCCAGTTTCATTCTTTTGTGTGTGGGTTCCCACACACACCACCACTTATTGAAGAGTGTCCTTTTCCCCATTGTATATTCTTAGATCCTTTGTCATAAATCAATTGGCCATATATGTGTGGGTTTACTTCTGGGCTCTTTATTCTATTCCATTGATTTATGTTTCTGTTTTTATGCCAATACCATACTATTTTGAATAGTAAGCTTTGTAGTATATTTTGCAATCAGATAGTGTGATGCCTCCTGCTTTGTTCTTGTTGCTTAAGATTGCTTTGGCTGTTCACATTCTTTTGTGGTTTGTACAAATTTTAGGACTGTTTGTTCTATTTCTTTGGAAAATGCCACTAGAATTTTGATAAGGATTGCATTAAGTCTATAGATTGCTTTGGGTAGTATGGATATATTAACAATATTAATTCCAAGAGCATGGAATATCTTTCCATCTATGTGTGTATTCTTTATTTACTTTCATAACTGTCCTGTAGTTTCTAGTGTACAGATTGTTCCCCACCTTGGCTTAATTTATTCCCAGGCATTTTATTCTTTTTGAATCAATTGTAAATGGGATTGTTAATTTCTCTTTCTGCTAATTTGTTGTTGGTTATATAAATGCAAAAGATTTTTGTAATGATTGTAAATCCTGCAGTTTTACTGATTTTATTTATTAGTTCTAACAATGGTTTTGGCAGAGTCTTTAGGATTTTCATCTGCAAATAGTAAGAGTTTTACTTCTTCCTTTCCAATTTGATGCCTTTTATTTCTTTTTCTTCCTTAATTACTCTGGCTAGGACTTTTGAGTACTGCATGAATAAAAGTAGTGACAGTGGGTATCCATGTCTTGTTCCTAATCTGAGAAGAAAGCTTTCAGCTCTGAGTCGCTCATATATGGCTTTTATTATGTTGAGGTACATTCCCTCTGTTCTCATGTTGTTGAGAGTTTTTATCATAAATGGATGTTGAATTTTGTCAAATGCTTTTTCTTTATCTATTGAGATGACCATATTTTTATCTTTCATTTTTTTAATGTGGTCTATCACAGTGGTATGTAGATGTTGAACCATTCTTGCATCCCTATAATAAATCCTATTTGATCATGGTATGATTCTTTTAATGTGTTGTTGAATTCAGTCAATTAATATTTTGGTAAGGAATTTTTTCAACTATGTTCTTCAGGAATATTGGCCTATAATTTTCTTTTCTTGTGGCATCCTTTTCTGGTTTTGTTACCAGGGTAATGCTGACCTTGTAAAGTGAATTTGTAAGTGTTCCCTCCTCTTCTATTTTTTCAAGAGTTTGAGAAGTACTAGTATTAATTTTGGGACATTGAATAGAGTTTACCAGTAAAATTGTCTGGAATAATAAAAGTAAACCAGTAAAATTGTTGGGATAATTTTGATTATTGATTCAATATCCCATACTAGTAATTGGTCTGTTCAGATTTTTCTGTTTCTTCATGATTTGCTCTTGGTAGGTTGTATGTTTCTAGGAATATATCTGTTTTCTTAGGTTGTCAAATTTGTTGGTTATTATTCTCCACTGTAGTCTCTTAATAATCCTTTTTGTTTCTGTGCTATCAGTCACAATGTTCACTTTTTCATTTCTGATTTTATTTATTTGAGACCTCTCTTTTTTTTCTTGGTGATTATAGATAAAGTTTTATCAATTTTATTTTTTTGGTTGATTTTAGATGGGGGTGGGGGGTGGAGAGAGAGAAATGTTGATTTGTTGTTCCACCTATTTATATATTTGTTGCTTGTTCCTTGTATGCGCCCTGACCAGGGATCAAACCTGCAACCTTGGCATAGTGGGATGATGTTCTAATCAACTGAGCTACCTGTCCAGGGCCCTGATTTCATTCTTCTAAAATTTATTAACACTAGGTTTGTGGCCTAACATGATCTGTCTGGAGAATGTTCTATGTGCACTCAGAACGTGTATTCTGTTACTTTTCAATGAATGTTCTCTGCATATCTATTAAGTCCATTTTGTCTATCCTGTCATTTAAGGCCAATGTTCCCTTATTAATTTTCTGCCTGGATGATCTGTCCATTGATAAATGTGGGATATTATTAAAATCCCCTACTATTATTGTAATACAGTCATTTCTCCTTTTGGGTCTTGTAATATTTGGTTTGTATATTTAAGTGCTCCTATATGTTAGGTAGGTATAACATGCTTCATATGTTATATGTTAGGTACATATATATTTAGAAATGTATCCTCCCATTGGATTGACCTCTTTATTTTTCTGCAATGCCCTTCTTTGTCTTTTATTACAGTCTTTTTTTTTTAAGTCTTAATATGAAGTATTAGCTATCCCAGCTTTTTTTGTTTGTTTCCATTTGCACGGAATAGCTTTCTCTATGCCTTCATCTTCCATTTCTTTGTGTCTTTATATCTGAACTGAGTCTCTTACAGGCTGCATATAGATGGACCTTGTTTTCTTAATCATTTCAACACTGTCACTTTTGATTGGAGAATTTAGTCCATTTGCATCTGAAATAACTATTGATAGATATGTACTTACTGCCATTTTGTTAATTGTTTTATCACTGTTCCTTTCTTCTTGTGATCTTTTTTGTAGTTTGATGACTTACTATATAAGCATAGTGGTATGCTTATATTTCTCTATCTTTGTGTGTGTGCTATAGGTTATTTCTTTGTGGCTGCCATGAGGCTTACATATAATAGTTCATGTTAAAAACAATCTATTTCAGTTGATAAGAACTTAGGCTTAAACACCTTTTGATGCTCTAAATTTTTACTCTCCTCCTTCCATTTTTTATGTTGTTTTTCTCTTGCGGCTTTTCAGGTGCTATGCTTGTCTTTAACTTTTGACACTTTAATTGTAATGTATCATGCATGGTGTGGGTCTTTTGAATTCCTCTTATTTTGGATCTCTGGGTTTCATGGATCTGGATATCTGTTTCCTTCTCCATTTTAAGGGGCGGGGAGCGTTCAGTCATTAGTTCTTCAGAAAAAGTTCTCTGCCCATTTCTCTCTTTCTGGCACCCTGATGATGTGAGTGACTATCTGATTAATGTTATTCCATAATTTCCTTAAACTGTCTTCAGTTTTGTGGGGAGTTTTTTCATTCAGATGCTCTAACTGGGTTAATTCCACTGCCCTGTATACAAGTTGACTTATCCTTTCTTCTGCATTATCTAATCTGTTATTGAACCCTCTTGTATTTTGGTGTTGTCGTTAGTTAAGTTATTGTATTCTTTAGCTCTGTGACTTCTGTTTGGTACTTTCTTATATTTTCCATCTCTTTGAAGTTCTTGCTGTGTTCATTCATTATTCTGTTGAATTCAGTGAGCTTCTTTATGATCATTATTTTGAACTCTCTCAGGTAAATCACTTATCACCATATTATTAAGGAATATTTCTGGAGTTTAACTTGTTCTTTAGTTTGGAACATAATTTTTTGTTTCTCCATTTTGTTTGACTCTGTATGTTGGTTTCTGTGAATTAGATAAAACAGCCACCTCTCCCACTCTTGAAAAAGTGGCATTGTATAGAAGAATCTTATTGTTCAGCCCTGCCCTAGTTCTTTGTTGTCTTTGAAACTTTGTGATTGTCCAAGTAGCCTTTTTTATTTTTAGTGGCTCCAAGTTGTAGACTGTGTGCCAAGACCTGTCAGCACCACAGGAACACCTCATTATGTAGATTCAGGCTGATTAAACAGCAGACCCTCAGGCAGCAGCTTTTAAATTTTGCAAATATACATAGTCCTGTGGGACTGCAAGCACAATCCTACCAGATCTAGGTGATTTGGAGGTGTCCCCTAGGCAGCAGTCACAAAAATCCAGGCACCAGATTAGTGTATATACTTCTTTCTGGGAAATACCAGCAAGCTGGAATAAGGCCGAGGGAGAGCACAAAAATGGTGTCCACCAGCCTATGTTCCCTGAAAGCGCCTCTGTAGGCCCCTGGCTGTAGTGCAAACATAAAGCCTTCTACTCAGGCCAAAGCTCCAGCACAAGCAAATAGGCCTCTTTCACAGAAGGAGTAGGGATGTGTTTCAGTCTGCTGTATGTGCAGTGCTCTGAGTGTGGTAGCCTGCCAAAAACTCTCTCCAGTGGTTAGTCCTGAGGGACCTAGGACCCCAAACTCCCCGGCCACCAGAGCCAGGAAGTCAATGGACGTCCCCTCGGCAACAGCCAGAGAAACCATAGCTGTAAAAACTGGGGCAGAAGTGTGTAAAAGCTCCCCTCTTGGAGATAGTTGCCCTCTGGAACACATCCAAGAGAGAGGGTGAAGATAGTGCCCACCCTCCCAGGTCATGGAAAGGATTACAATCAGACCTGAGATATATGTTAATTAGAAGCCTGGCCCTCTGGCTGCTGCTACGACAAAAAGCCTAATAGACTTCTTTCACAGAAAGACTGAGCTCCTATTTCTGTTGCCCTTTGGTGTGGCCTGAGGGTGATAGCCCTTCAGGAACTCTTTCTTTGTTGGTTACAGTCCTATGGAACCTGTGATAAGCACCGCTGGCCATTTTAGCCAGACAATCTAGAGATGTCCCTGGCAACAGCCACAAAAATTAAGATATCAAACAAGGGTATAAGCTTTTTTCTGGGAGATACCAGCAAGCTGAAGCATGGCAGCAGGGAGTTCAAAGACTGCACCCACCAGCCTCCATTGCCTGCTAACACTTCCATAGGCTCCTAGATGTGTGCCAAACCAGAAGCCTGCACCTCAGCCCCAACTTCCTGGACAAGCAAATAGTCCTCTTTTACAAAAAGACTGGGGCTGTTTCAATCTGCTGTCTATGCAGTGCCTGAGTGTGGTAGCCTGCCAAGAATTTGCTCAAGTTGTTACATGTCATGGGACCTGGGAACACAGGTCCCCAACTTTTAGAGCCAGGCAGTCAAGGAGCATCTCCTGGGTGATAGCCATAAAAGTATGGCACCAGAAGTCAAACCTAAGGTTTCCGATGTGCGTAAAAGCTCCCCTTTGGGAGATGCTGCACTCTGGAGGGAGGCCCAGGGAGCAGCCCCCACTGGTTGGAGCAAGGCAGAGTGAAAGTATAAAGATGGTGCCTGCTAGCCTCCAACCCTGGAGAGTATCCCAGCAGGCCCTAGATGTGTGTTAAATTAGATGCCTGCCCCTTAAACCAAGGCTTTAACAAGGGAATAGCCTCTTTCACAAAATGTCTGGACACTTTAATCAGCTGCTTCTGCACTGGGCCCTGCTGCATGTAGGTTAGTGAGCCTGTGCACTGTTTCAGAACTGTTTCTCATTTCACTATAATCGTATTTGGTCTCATGGATGTGAGCCCCATTGATTTTTAAAGCTACATGTTTTGGGGAGTCATCTCTCAGTTGCAGGTCTTAAAATGTGTTGTTCAAACTCTTCACTCCCCAGAAGGAAGCTCTAGGTTTTGAGTTCTCTCCCAATTGTGGGTCACCATCCCAGGGGTGGGATTTATAATGAGTGTGTTTCAGCCCCTTTTGCCTGCTTAAATGTGGGTTTTTCTTGTTTTCCCAATATGTGGGAGTCCTCAACTAGTTCTTAAAAGAGGGGTTTTTAAAAGACTATTCCTCCTTTATGGAGCTGTAGAGTTGGTGTGTCTGTGCAAAGAGTTGAGTTCAGGATCTTCCTACATTGGCACCTTGAACTGGAACTCCTCCCATGTCCATCAGGTCATTATTCTCAATAACCAAGATGTGGTGTCAACCTATCCTAAACGTCCGTCAGTGGATAAATGAGGAAAAAATGTGGTTTATATATGCACGAATACAACAAATATTATTCCACCTTTAAAAAAAGAAGGAAACCCTCTCATTTCAACAACATAGATGAACATGGAGTACATTATGCTAAGTGAAATAAGTCAGGGACAGAAAGATAAGTACTTATCTCATTTACATGTAAAATCTAAAAAAAAGTCAAACTTTCAGGAGCAGAGAGTAGAATGGCAGTTACCAGAGGGGTGTGGGTGACATAGGGAGATACTGGTCAATGGTTACAAAGGGGCAGTTATATTTGTTGAATAAGAATACAGCTCTAATGTACAGTATGTTGGCTATAGTTAATAATACCATATTAAATACTAGAAATTGGCTAATGGTAACTTTGTGTGGACTTATGTTAAGTAGCTTTACTATATATATTGTTTCACTATGTAGATCAATTTATCTGTTTGCACAACTTAAATGCATACAATTTTATTTAAATGTTAAAAAGGAAAAATTAGCCACAATAAAAAGGAAAAAGAAGTATAAAATTAACTTTAGTTATACATTTTATTTAGCCCATTATATCTAAAATGTTATTTCAAGATGTAATTAATATAAAAATATTGATGTTTTACTCTTTTTTCATATTCAGTCTTCAAAATCTGTGGTATATTTCTACTTAAAGACATCTCAAATTGAACTAGCCACATATGGCTAGTGGCTACCCTATTGGATTGTACAGATTTGAATAACAGAAGTTCCAGAAAAACAGAATGGATAAAGAGAAAGAGGCAGGGAAGAAACAAAATAAAGTTTCTAAGAACTTAAAGGATACTACTTTCCAACTTTAGCAGTGTCCAAGAAAGCCCAGCAAATAGATGAATTAGACTCAGGTGAAGGTACTTCATAATATTTCAAAATACTGGTGACTCAGAGAAACCTCTGCAGGCTTCAAAGAAAATGAAAAAATTAAAAGACGGGTTACAAAGGAGCACATATCAATGTGACTTTAGACTTCTCAACAATTATGGATAGATAGAAGATAATGGATCAGTGCCTTTAAAATTCTGAAGGAAAAGTGATCCCAAGCTATAATTCTATAACTAGCCAAAATACCAAACAAGTTAGGGGCAGATAAAAGGCATTTTCAAGTATTAAAGGTCTCAAAAAATGTACCTGCCATGCTACTGAAGAATGGTTACATCCAACAAGGAAGTAAACCAAGAATGGGAAAAATGTGACATACAAGAAACAGGAGAAAGATGAAAGGAGTCCCTATAATGCAACTGTGAGCCAGGCCTAGAGCTCAACCAGTTCAGATTGGAGTAGGTCAGAAGGAACCAAGGAAGACTTCATCAAGAAAATCCAATTAATAGAACACCTGACAGGACTAATTATGGATGTAGAAAACTGGCAGAGATTTTTGAGTTAAATTAGTAATATGTACCCAGAAAACTAAGCAAGTAAGAGATAAAAATATAAAGTTATGAATTCTCAATGTTCGGTAATTTAAATTATTAAGAAGTTGGGGCAGGCATGTAGATAAAGTGGAACAAGTGGTAAAAGAGTTAAAACCTCATCTTTCTTAGTGTGAAATACACTGTCCTTTTTTTTTTAACTGAAATGTACCTTGTTTTAAAAGAGCAGTTCAGTTGAGAGCTGAAGAGCCCCAGTTCTAACAAGTCCTTATGCTCTAGCACTGTTGCTTGGCCTGTGAAGTACACTGTTCTTAAAAAGAATGTTAAAAAGGAGCAATATAGGCATCTTATCTGAAAATATAAAGATAAATATACAAAATAATCAGGTGTAGAAAATGGTTGGTTCTGGAGAAGGGAAAGGAAAAAAAAGGGTCTGCCATTTCGTCTTGCAAATTTTGTAAAACTATGTCTAAGTCTGAAGTATGCACATGTATTTTTATTTAAAAAAGAAACATGGGCAATAACAACTCTGAATAAATAAAGGACTTTTACCAGCCATTGCTGATGAGTGTTCCTATCTCCTAGCATTGAGTATTGGTTCCGCTGCATGGATGTGGATGGGGACGGTGTGCTGTCCATGTACGAGCTGGAGTACTTCTACGAGGAGCAGTGCGAACGGATGGAAGCCATGGGCATTGAGCCCTTGCCGTTCCACGATTTGCTGTGCCAGATGCTTGACCTGGTGAAGCCAGCCAGTGATGGTAAGATTGAGTGGTGGGCCATTTTCACTGTTCACCTGTGCAACAGAGAGGGGAGTATAATCCTGTTTGTCCTGAGTTATTTAACTCTACAGAGGCTTTCATACAGGCTTCTCAAATACAAAAGTATTTAAATTTCTCCTTTACTATTAGTGGAGAACCAACAATTGATGGCAAATCCTGTTTAAGAAATGGGATTTTTTCCATAGAAACAGAAAGCAATTAGTGATTGCCAGGGGCTGGGGAGGGGTCAGGAAAAGAGAGATGGGGGTGGCACTGCTTGATGAGAGAGTATGGAGTTCCCTATTGAAAGGTGAAGAAAATGTTAAGGAAATCAGTAGTGGTGATGGTTGCACAACATTGTGAATATACTAAAAGCCACTGAATTATACACTTTAGAATGGTTAAAATGTGAATTTTACCTCAAAAGAAAAATGAGATTTTTATAATAAAATAAATGTATACATATACTTTTTAAACTTCAAGAGAATTTTTTTTCTCATTTGCCAAAACAGCCCTTGGAATTTACCAGCTTTGTTTTCATGTAGGCAGAATAACTCTGCGAGATCTGAAGAGATGCAGAATGGCTCACATCTTTTACGACACTTTCTTTAATCTGGAGAAATACTTAGACCATGAACAGAGAGATCCCTTTGCAATCCAGAAGGTAACAGTACAGTTTTAAGTTCTATTTGAGGGTTGCAGTGTCAGTGGCTATGTGCTACAGGTAAAAATGGTTTCTGTCTGCAGGAATCGCCATATTTAAAGAGGTAACATTTAAAACATTTCATCACATACTGAAAAGAGAGAATAAAGGACTAGAGCACATTGTCTCCCGACAGCTAATCAAGTATAGGTAACCTCTATTTGCCTATCAGTGAGTGAATTTTATGTCCTGTGTGTACTTACATAAACATTAGAAACTAGTTATAAAAAATTTCTTTGAAAAATACTTGTATGGTATTTGTCTTTCACCTCCTGGCTTATTTCGCTTAGCATAATGCTTTCCAGATCTCACCTTTAACAGGAACCTAATCAACAAAACAAACAAACAAGCATAATATAACCAAAGACACTGAAATAGAGAACAGGCTGACAGTCACCAGAGGGGAGAGAGGAGGGAATTTCAGGGGAAAAGGGGAAGGGTTTGGAGCAACAAGTATGAAAGACACATGGACAAAAACTAGGGTGGGTGGATATGGGAGGGAGGTGGGAGGGTTGCGGCTGTGGGCTGGGCTGGGAGTAGAAGACAGAAAACTGTACAAGAACAACAATTAAAATAAAATTTAAAAAAAACAACAATTAAAATAAAATTAAAAAAAAGAAAAATACTTCTTTTTTTTTTTCTTTTTCATTAAATTTTATTAGATTTAATTTCAAATTGAATCAAAGCTTATGGAGTTTTTTTAATTAGGTGGATATTTTCTTTTTTTTTTTTATCCTTATCATTAAGCAAATGCATGTTTTTTTTTGTTTTTTCTTTTTTTCAATTACAATTGACATTCAACATTATTTCAAGTGTACAGCATGGTGGTTAGACAATCATATACATTAAAAAGTGATCCCCCAATATTTCAAGTACCAACCTAGCACTATCTGTAGTTACTACAATATTATTGATTATATTCCCTATGCTGTGCTTTTTATCCCCATGACTATTTTTTTAATTAAATTTTATTTTAATTGTTGTTCTTA
>PVKU01011699.1:0-41268 GCA_004027475.1 Anoura caudifer | reverse complement strand
AGTCCTGGGCCCGGATGTTGGCTCCGTGTTCGATGAGCAGACGCACGAGCTCCTCGCTGCCCACGCAGGCAGCAAAGGACAGCGGGTGCTCCCCTGGGGACACAGAGGGCTCCGGAGCATGAGTGCGGGCTGGGGTGTGAATTCTCCCAGGGACTGCCTGTTCCTCCCCGCATCTCGGTGCTGGGCTTGGGGACACTTGTCAGCAGAACCGGAGGCAGGGATGGTGCAGCAGCGGCTCTGGCCTTAAGCCTTCTAAGGGCTGACTCCATCCCATCCCCAGCCTCCCAGGCACGGGGCACGGGGCCCTCCTCTCTTGCCCACCACTCACCTCCCTCCCCCCAGGCCTGGCCCTGGCTCTCACCAAAGTAGACGTGGTTGTGGGGGCTGTGGAGGAAAGCTGAGCCAGTAGCTCTGGCGGAGATGCTGGCCCCATGGGTGAGCAGGGCTCGCACCAAGTTCACGTTCTGGTTCAGGATGGCCACGTGCAGTGCAGTCTGGCCTGGTTCGGAGAGAGCCCTCAGTCGTGGGGTCTGTGCCCAGCATTATGCAGGGGGGGCCCATATCCATACATGACCCTATGCCAGGGCAGCCTGGGGGGTAGGGACTGGAGGCCCTGAGCCAGGCAGGGTCCCTAGGGGATCTGGCGGCACCCACTTCTTCCCACTCTCTGGGCCTCTCCATTTCAGTGGGTTGTGCCCCAGTGAGGTGCAGTGAGGAAGACAAGGGGAAAGGGAACAGAGAGTAGTGGTGCTCAGATTCCCTCTTTGGTTTCTGCCAAGTATCCACCAGGGCTTGACTTGAAATATCCAACAGGCCTCCCCTTCCCTCCACCCCGGCCCCTGTCTCCTCACCCTCGTAGAGCTCAGAGGTCATGGGCTCAGAGACCAGGTCCGGGGCAGCCTCCATCAGCAGCGTGGCCGCCTCCAGATTGTCATAGAGGGCTGCTATGTGCAGCGCTGTCTCCCCCAGGGCTCCTGGGCAGAAAGAGGAGGTGTGGGGTTTCTACGGGCAGGGGAATGGGGATGAGAGTGATGTAGGTGCCCACAACACCTGGGGCTGACCTGGGAGGAGAGCCATGCCCAGGGCTCTGTTCCTTCCTTACCTCTTTGGTGCACTTCACAGGCCTGGTACTTGAGCAGCTTATTAAGAGCCTGGACATCATTCTCTTTGGCAGCTAGAAGGAGAGGACACCCCAAGATCCTACAAGGGAATGGGATCAGAAAGGTAGCAACCAAGAGCATGCCTAGTGGTGGAGCGAGGATGACGGCTTTGCTTCATCCTATACAAACACGTAGCTCAGTGACAATGAGCACCAAGGTCCCTGGTGCAGAGAAGTGAGGCTATTGAGCTGCAAAGTGTTGTCTGTACACTTTTTTCCTGACCAGTTAGTTCACAGAAATCTCAACGACTGGTTTCTTACTCCTGGGTGCAGACACCAGAATGCGTGTGAACGTATCTTTGCTTGTCAGGTATCGAGGGGAGGGGCTTTACCTCGGCACTCATTCACCTCCTGACCTATTGACTTTGCAGCAACCCTGATTCAAGTTCACTGAGTGTCTTGAGATTACCCTCCATGATAAGCCTTGTTTTCTAGGACAAGGAATACCAGGCATGCCTGCCTCGTTTGTGGAGGAAGTCAACAGGGAGAGCCTAGCAGATTTTCTCCTGCTGCACTGTGCTCTTCCTCCCAGACTTCTCGGAGAACCCTTTGACCCGGGCACCTCCCTCCCTCTACCAGCATCTCTAGGGCTTCGTCCAATAGGAACAGCGCATCTTTTTTTGTTTTCCTGGCCCCCAAGTCAGGGTACAGTTTCTTCCTACTTCCTCTTTGTTTCTCACTTGTTCTAAGCAAAAATCATCTTCTCTTCTGACTCCCCAAACCCTCTCTTGAGTTTTATTCCTACAGTGAACTTTAAAACTTTTTTAAAGATCAAGACTTACTTCAGCTGAGACCCAGGGGACCCCTTTCATTCAATTTTCTTTTTCAACCCCAGAGCCATGGGATCTTGCTATGGGAGTGAATGAAATAACCCTGTTTATCCAGAGATGGCCTCACGTGACTGACAAAGAGATCCAGACAGGCACTCACATACTAAGGACTGGTGGTGGCAGGAAACCCACTCCAGCACTGGGGGGTGGGGGGTGGGGACTGGGAGAGGAGGGAGAGCTCAAGACACATCCCCCGCAGCGCTGGCTTCAGCCCTCCTCATACCACACAGGCAGCCCCCGCCCGGCCAATTCTTCTTCAACTCATGCTCTCCCCGGTCGATCCCCACCTCCTCCCCACCTCCTCCTCCTGACTTCCCCTGTTGATTCACGTCCTCATTCTCCAGCCCCAGATTCGGAAAAAGCCTCTCCTAACTAGTCTCCCCACACCCTGTTTGCCCCCAGGCCATCCTTCTGGATCCCACCAATATACTCTCTTTGAATGGCACATGCAATCACAGCGTCCAAACTCGCCCCCAGGGGTCATTAAGTATCCAAGGAGAAGGAAACCAGGGGTCCTTTCCAGTCTTCGGGCAACACTTTTCCACACTCTTCTGCACCCTCATGACTCCCACACAGCACGTTGGCCTCGCCGCCCCAGAGCGCACCATTCTGGGCTGCTGCCCTAACGCTCCTCACACCTGAAATGTACCCCCACCCCAATAATCGTCTCTTCCGCATTCCTAGGATACGTGCCTGGCGTGAAGGAGCCAGGCCCTCTCTCTGTAGAATGAGTAAGGAACGGTGCCAAAACGTGGTTTAGTCTTACTGTCTCTCCTTATTATCTTTATTGGCCACCCTGAAGCCAACCTGAAGCAAACATATAATCTAAGTAAAAAAAAAATAGTATGCTTGGTATGCAAACAGCTGCAAAACAAGTTTTCTGTGCACCCCTTCACCCCTACCACCGCCACCACCACCACCTTCCCAACAACTTGGCCAAACCTCTCCTCAATAGATATTCTAGAGTCAGCACCACGCACACCCAGGAACACACGGCCTCCCCAGGGACCTCGGCGCGCTCCTCCGGCCTTTCCACCATTGAGCATGCGCGTTGTGATCGGTATATGCCTCTTGCTCTGCACTAGGGGGACTTGAAGGCAGCGATCAGCCTTTCTCTCCTGTGTATTCTTGCCCTTCCCTCTTCCAATTACCTTCTGGTTTTGTGCCCGGCTTTGACTAAACACCTGAAAGGCAAATGGCAAAGCTAGGGATGGGCCCCAGGGCTCTTCACTACCCAAGTTCCAGCTTTGCTGTAGCTCCCTGCCTTCTAGGGTATGAGGGGACAGGCTAGTCGGTGACAGGCCTGAAGATATATATCCCTTTTGGTCCCTCCACGTCTCTGAAGCCAGTGAACGTCCCCCGCAGGCATTCTCTGTGTTCATTTCCTTCTCTCTGCTGACAGCCCTCCTGGGTCGGGAAGGTCAAGAAGCTGCTGTCTGACTCAGGCCCGCCTGGTCCACCCAATAAAAGCACGAGATGCTCCGTTCAATTTGAATTCTAAGTACACAACAAATAATGTTTTGGTGTAAGTCTGCCCCATGTAATATTTGGGACACACTTACAAGGGAGGGGCCCCCAACGAACAGAATTTATTTATAAAGCATTGTGCATTTATTCTTACATGTTTAAATGTCAGTCACCTTCAAAGTCCTCTCCATTGGATGCAATGCACCTATCGAAACTTTTTTCCACTACTCAAGATGGTTTTTGAACTTGTTGATTTTGATGTCTTTTAGTGCTTCTGCTGTTTTTTGTTTCACCTTTTCCACATCGGGCAAATGAAAAAGTTGCTGGGGTGAGATCCGGTGAATAGGGAGGGTGGGGCACAGGGGTCATGCTGTTTTTGGTAAAAAACTGCTGAACACTTGGCACGGTGTGGGCAGGTGCGCTCGTAAATCACCCATCATGAAATAGGCCAATGTGTTGAAAGGGCCTTCAAAAAAATTCACTGAAGCCTAACGCAGCCTCTCACAACAACACCAGCTGGTGCACTGATCCAGATGGGTTCCTAGAACACTCCCCTCGCAGGGCAAGCCTGTACTACAAGGGGCCTGCCCTCCAGAATATAATTCCTTTTGGGGGGGGTGGTCCCTCATCTCATACTAATAATGTATTATTTATCTCAACCTCATATTTAACTCCATGCCCTCCATTTCATCTGGCAAGCGCAGTCAGACCACACTCTGGTTAAAGACCCCGCTTAGAACCCAGCCCAGCAGTGTTTGTAGAGAGAGGGCTGGCCTCCTCTGGCTGGCAAATTGCACAATGCAGCCAAAAGTGGGGCAGCCTGCGGATGGTTCTGAGGGGGCCACGCAGAGCCAATACTTGTAGTAGCACCACAGGGCCACATGGGGACAGTAGAGAAAGCCCTTGCTCACATTCTTGGCAGGAAGGGGGATCACCAAAACCCCCGATTGCCCTTGGGCCCCCTAAAAACGATGCAAGAGCAGACCCACCCTAAGATTCCTGGGCCCGAGGCACCCATAGTTTCTTTGATGGCGACCCAGCGCAGAAGTTTAGATCTTGAGCAAACTCTAAACACCTTCCCCAGAAGGCTGCCAGACGCTTCCTGAGAGATACCGAAGAAGCAGCTTCCTGTTTGAATGGTTAGATTATACCCTCCTTCCCAGGGGAAAGCATCACTTTATTTAGCAGAATGCTTTGCCTTGCTGCCCAAATCCCCTAGTTACAAAGAGCAATGGTTGTCAAATAGGGCCGGTCCCCAGCCCTTCCCCCAAGGAATCGGGTAATGGTGGGGGACATTTTTGGTTGTTACAACCGGGGGAAGGGTGCTATTGGCTTCCGGTGAGCAGAGGGGATGGGTGTTTTAAGCACCTTAGACAGGCAGCTTCCCCTAACAAAGGAATTTCCTGCCCATCTTGTGCCAAGGTAGAGAAACCCCAACTGGGAAGGTATAATTATTCCTAATCCCTTTTTAAAAAAGGATACTTCACATTACAAAGGACGAGAAATGACCTATACGTGCATGTTTGGGTACACGCCATTAAATAAAAAGGTGAAGCCTTTGAAGCACCCACGGATTAAGGAGTGCCAAGACATTAGAGGGGGAATCTGACATTGTAACATAAAAGGTGTTTGCAGGATTTAGAATGTTTTCTTTTGCTGGACAATTATTTATCAAATCGAACAATCTAGTTCCGTATTAAACTGGTGCGAGTCTTGCTGTGGGACCTCGCACATCATTTGTAAACAAACCGTGGAGCTCCCTCCCCCTCAGGCTTCCCTCTGCCCACCAAGCGAGAATCTCTCACTTGCCCCTTCCCAGCTCCCACCACCCCATGCTCCCCACTTGGTTCCTGAGGATGTGTACGTGCTGGTGTATGTGCATAGCCATGTGTGCAGGGTGCACAAGTTTTGTATATGGTCGCTGGGAAACGGCAGGGCCAGGAATATCTGCAGGAGAAGGCAAATCAGAATTTTAGAGCAGGGAAGTCCCTAGAAAACTAGCTCTAATCTGCTCATGCAACAGATGGATCTTTCTCATGCCTGGAGTCTGAGGTAACTTGTCCTAACATGTCAGAGGCAGAGCTGGGACAAGTGCCCCATTTGGCATTACTCTGTCCTCATTCTCGGTGTCATCAGGGTTTGAAACGGGGTTGGGAGATGCACAGGGAGCTGTGTGGGCCTGTGTGGGTTCCCCTGGTTGAGCCACAAGCATCCTCTGTTGGAGGGGGGTGTCTTTTGGGGAGGGCACAGACAACACGGTGGCTCAGAGTATGTTTCCAGAATGAATATGGCTCTGACAGGAGGAAGGTCACAAGCCCTCTCAGCTCCTGCCATCACAGGAGGTGCCTGCATTTGTGGTGAGGTTTGTTCATCGCAGTAATCCCGTGGGGCGCCTGTGCTTTTTCAGCTTCCAAAGCAGCACCTCGCTCCTTATCCCTTTTGCTCCTCCCAGCCCTGCCACGAAAGCTGGACAATGCTCCCATTTTTCAGAAAAGGAAACTGAGGCTGAATAGCCCAACCCTCCCCAGAGGATCACACAGAGAGTTAAAAGCAGAATGTTTCACCAAGAACCTAGCCTTAGGCGCTCACCACTAAATTATGTGGTTCTTCAAGTTTTATGACTCTTCCCAGAGGGAGAGGGCCAGCCCGGAGCAGTGACCACAGATGAAGGAAACCACAGTCATGTGTGGGGAGGAGGCATATGCCGGCTACTTGCGGGCCACCTCCCTCCAGGTCAAGTTCTTGGCAATGGGATGAGGTTCAAAGCTTCCAGGAAAGTGGCTATTTGCAGACTCGGAGTTGGGCTGCAACTCTGTCATGCGTGTGCCTGCAAAGACGCATGTGCATGTAGTTACTGAGGCGGAGAGTCCTGATAATGCCGGAGAGTCGTGGGCCGGGCTTTCCACAGACACGTCCGCTCACCTGGAGTTATGGGTATCTGTCTCACCAGAGGAGAACCCGCAGCGCTCCTTGCCTTCCTGCAGACTGCGGGGCGGGGGACAGTGGCAGCAAGGGGCCTGCTCCGGAAGCTGCCAGCACAGGCCAAAATCAGGCCCAGCAGCACCCTCCAGCACCCTCCTCTGTGCTCCCGTGACACTGTTCACGCCCTCCTTAGGGCACTCACCAAGCATTGCCAAGTTGAGGCACTCTGGTGCATTTCGCCCACAGGAACCTGAGCTCCCGGAGAGCAGGGCAGGTGCCCTGTTCTTGCTCCTGCAAACCCAGCAGAGCACTTCCTGCTCGATAAATGTTTAGCACTCTGAGCATCAGGCGAGAAGACAGCTCAGGGCCCCGGGAGAGTTGCAACAGGAGCAAGGGGAGAGTTCAGCTTGGATGGCAACACTGGGCGTTTACCCAGAGCGGGTTTCGTGACTGAGACCCAAGAAAAGCCTCCCAACGAGAGGAGCCCTGGGTTTTCCATCAGTCCAGGGAGACCAGAAAGTCCTCCCTTCTCACTGGACCATGCTGCACCCCCTGGAGTGCCCCCCAACCCTACCCTGAATCCCACTCTGAGCCTGTGGCACAAATTCCTATGCCCTCCCACCCCTCCTTGCTCTCCCTGGGCCTGCCTCTTTCCCAGGGGGTAAAGTCCCTCGCTCCCACTGTTAGACTGGGGCTTCTGAGATAAGATTGGTGCTGGTAACATCGTTGGCTACTTTCTTCCCTCAGCACACCCCCTGACCTGACTATGCTGCCCTCGTGTCCATGGTTATCTCGTTTTTTCTAATTACCTGCTGACTGCATAGCCTAGTCCTCTCCCCTTTCTGCTTACTTCAGGGTCCACCCAGGGGACAGTCAATACTCCTGACTCCCGGTGTGTGGGAAGAAGAGGGCCAAGGGGCTGCAGAATCGGGCAGGGAGATCGGTCACCAGAGGCAGATCCCTCCAAGTGGTCACATCAGGCCTCTCTAGCCGAAGGCCCAGGAGGAGGCTCCCCAGACAGTCTTCAGAAGAAATGAGACAGAAAAGGCAGGTGGAAGCCGCCCCTGCACAGCCAGGCTGGGTTCTTCCCTCTGTCTTCACCTCACTTGGGCACACAGGGAACTTCCGTCACCCCTTCCAAAACCCCAGGCCTCCCTGTGCTCTGAGCCTGCCGCCCCAGCCCTGGGGTCCTAAGAATGGGAAGGGACGAGCGGGACCAGTGGTGGCCGAGTCTGCAACAACACCACCATTCTGTCACCGCCAGCCGCCAGACGTCACCAGCCAAACATGTGCTCAGCCCCCACTCTCCCAGGCCTGGGGGGACAGAGGTGGGCGGCTGGTGTGAGAGATGGGAAGCCCAGACTGAAACAGCCAGGGCTCAGCCCAGCCCAGAATCCTAGAGCAAAAGTGGGAAAACCACAGGGCCCCCAGGTGACCTCCTGGTCAGGCTCAGGCAGGCCCGTCCGTTTGCAGGTGGAGAAAGATCCTCAGACGAAAAAAAAAAGTTTAAGCTTTCCTCTCTGAATCTGCCTTCTTAGGGGCCCAGAGGGGGAACCCCAACTGGAGGACTTCCTTCTGGCGTGCCACCACCAGGGTGGGGTGCCCCGCAGAGACTCTGGAAGACCACATACAGGGGTGGCCTCAAGCTTCCCCATGCCCCCTCCTCCCGGCTCCCACCTTTAAGCTGCCAGGGATGAGGGGGTAGGGGAGCATCAGATGCATTTAGGGAAATTTTCAGGGGCTGGAAGCAACAAGTGTGATTTCTTTAGAGCTGAAACTAGAGCCTCTCAGGTTCCCCCACCTGGACGAGAGACTGGGCGAGCACCGGTCCTAAGTACGTTCTGGCCGGTTTTCCGTGCCCGTCTGCCGCGGCAGAGAGCAATGAATTGCAGGCTGGGTCCCAGGTCTGCCCATCTTCATACCCTCCCATCAACAGCTGAGGCAATTAATGCACAAGAACGATAACTATGATCACATGATCCCATTTGGTCTTCTTTTGGGGTTATCCGAAGATCCTCCCCACTTCATTCATTCCTGCATTCATTCATTCCCCCATGCCTGGGTGTGCATGCTGTTTGTTTCTGCCCGAGAGGTCCGAGGGGCAGGGACGAGGGATAAAAAGGCGTAGCTGTGACCCACCCATCTGGTGGCGGTTCAATGAGGCCACAATCCTTCCAAGGCCCAGCAAGTTGCCTGGCCATTAGAAAAATACAGTCGAGCCTTGCACAACATGAGTTTGATATTGGACCCGCCGATAAGTGAATTTTTTCAGCGGACCCACTCACTTCAATTGACAAGTACTATTCGATGGACTCTCGCAGCTGAAACCCACCTTGTTCAAGGGTCAGCTGGCGGCTGAGAATCCTTGTACATGGAGGGCCGGCATCAGTTATTCATGAGTTTTTTTGACCCTTGGCAGCCCTAACCTCCACACTGTTCAAGGGTCAACTGCACCCACAAGAAACTGCATGGCTGACCTGGATCTTAAAGACGGTGAGAACCTGTGTCCACACCAGCCCTCCTCCTGGAGCCCTGGGGCCCTGCAGGCCAAGACTCTTGAGACAAAATGCTCCCAAGAGCCAGGCCTGGAGCACAATCTGTCCAGACAGAGATGCCGAACAAAGACAGAGAGGGAGGAGGGGGCAGGGGAGAGGCTGAGGGAGAGGAGGGGTGAAGGACACACCTGGGGAGGGGGCGGCTGGCGGCAGCAGGTGGAGACTTACCTCTTCTGCTGCAGCAGGTTCTGCTCATCTCGGCTCTGAGCCCAGGACTCCTGTCTCTGGAACCATCTACAGAACTTTCTCCACAGGCAGAGAATGGGCCCCGTCTTCTTGGGCAGTGGCAGCCCCATGTCGCGTAGGGCCGGCTCCTTGTGGGGCTGAGGTGGAGACCAGACCCCCACTGGACTCAGCCTTGAGGCCGCATCGGTCTCCCCAAGGGCCAGCCTGCCCTCTCCCTGGAGAGGCCCCATCTCCGACCTCCCTGGCCCCCACAGGAGTCTCGGGAAGCTGCCCCAGCCAGACTGCAGAAGGCTCCGAGTTGGTTACACTTGGCAGAGCTGAGACTCCCTCATTGGGCTCCTCTGGCAGGAGCTGCTGGGATCTGTGCAGACGAACTCCCTCCCTCCTCCCAAATTACCTGAGATTTAAAGAGACAGGCCAGCAGACCTGCCTGCCACCTGGGGCCTTGCATAAACTCCTTCACCCTGGTCTGTCTCCCTGCCCCCAGGCCAGTCTGGGGAGGGAAGGCCTTCAAAGAAACCAGAGAGACCTCCCTTGGACTTTGGGATACCTGCTGACCTTTTATAGAAGGGCCCAGAAGGGTCAGGCTAGCTTGAGAGACTCAAGGCAGTGACGGAGGAGGAGGAGGGAGGGAGGAGGGAGGGGTCAGGCGATCCTTTGGGGGTTGGGGGCCCCTCAAGTGAGCCAGTGAGTGAGCCCTCCCTTCTCATAGGGCTTTCCCTTCAGCAGTCCCCCATCCTCTGCAGAGCCTTCCCTGCTGGGGGCTTAGCTTTTCCTGACTCTTCCATCTTAGCCTGTCGCCTGTCCCAGAATAGGTACACAAGTCTCGAAAACCCTTCGACCCCTAACCAACTCCGGGCCAGCAAACTTTTCTGTAAAGGGCTAAGATAGTAAACGCAAATATTTAGGCTTTGCAAGCCCAGGCAAACAATCTCTGACACATTCTTCTTCTCCTCCTCCTCCTCCTCCTTTTTTCATAGCCCTTTAAAGACGTAAAATTCCTTCAGACCTCATGGGCCAAGACAAAACAGAGCTGAGGCAGAACCTGGGCCCAGGACAGAGTCTGCAGTCCCCTACTCTGGACCTCTGGAGAACTCCCCCACCCAACATGACGTGTATGCAGTAGGGTGCCAAATAAAATAGAGGATGTCCAGTTCAACTTGAATTTCAGATAAACAACAAAGAATGTTTTTAGTACACATATGCCCAAGTATTACAAATACTTTCTCTGGCAACCTCCGGTTTATTCACCTGCTCACTACTTCACCAAGTGGTCCCAGGTAGGCTTACATCATCGTGCCTGGGAAGCAGGTATTATTACCTGCACTTCACCACTGGGAGGAAAAACGAAGCTCAGAGTGGCAAAGTAAATGACCCAGGCCCATACGGCTCATTCAGTGGCAGAGGCAGATTCAGCCTCTGTCCCCCGATGCGACGCCGCTGCTGCGTCTGCCCTACCACACTCCCTCATTGCAGCTGGCAGGCGGAGTTCCAGCGAGGGGAAGGGCCCTGCAGTCCCGGTGATGAAGGATGACAGCCCGTCCCCATCCCACAATTTAGAACTCTGACCAGCACGAGCTGGGAGCCCTCCGGAAGATCAGTTAGTTCAACCCCTACTTTGGGGAGAAGCAGGCCTTGGCTTCTGCGAAGGCCCACGGTGAGACACAGATCCTGTGGCCTGGGCCTGGGTGTCAGAGTCCCAGGTATGTGAGGGTCACTAGCTTCAGAGTCTGCTTTTGTCCTACGTGTCCCTGATCCAGAGGGCTGGAGGATGCAGCAAGGACAGAGAGCGCTTAGGTGCAGGGTAGGGTGTCTCCGTGGGCGGGTGGAGGAGGGTCAGTCTCCAAGCTAAAGAGAAGCAAGTCTTCTGTTCCTCCTGTTGGCCCTAGGCCAGGCCTGAGCGCCCTGAACAAACAGTGCAGTTCAATTAGCTGCCTTCCCCACCCACCCAGCGGTCAGTGGGTTCAGGCTGGGGTGGGGAGGGGAGAAGGCGCTAGAACCCAAACCTTGAACTAGGACCTTTGTGCCTATTAAGCCAGTGTTTGTCTGCTTGCCGACCCACCCCCTTCTCTGTCCTGTTGGACTCCAGCCAAAGACCCCAATGCGGTGCTGGGTGGGGGAGAGGACAAGGCGGTGAGGAGTTTGAATGTGGAGGAGGAAGACAACAGGAGGAAGTGGTCATTTCAGACTTTCCTTCCTCCACCTGGTGCTCCTTTGGGTGGGTCACCAGGTCAGGTGGCAAATTGAGAGCAGACTGAAAATGGGAAGGGAGGGCTGGGGGCAAAGGTACTAGCTTCTTCCCACAGCATCCTCTCGCCTCTTGGACCCAACATCATGTGCTTGGACAGAGGAAAGTACCAGGCCACGGTGTGGGTGACACTACCTACATGGGTCTTCTCACATCTCAAAGCCACACTGCTGGCTCCAAGGGGACAGCGGGGGCTGTCCTGGAGCTCCTCCTCTCTTGAGGAGTGTGGCAGGGCTCCCCAGCCCACTCCAAGGCCGGGGCAGCACCCCCCAACAGGGGAGGCCTCAGGGGGCTTCTGCAACCCACAGCTCCAGACTCGAGTGTCCAAATACAGGAGGCTGTAGGGGCCTGGGATGAGGGGGGAGGGAGACTGGGGCTCATGGGAGGATGAGTTTTGCTGTTACACCCTCTCCATGTTCCCTTGCCCAGACTCCAAGTTTAAGAAGACTTTGATGACTCTGGGCAAGCCATTGTCCCTCTCAATGACCCTATCTATGAGGATGAGCCAATGACTGGGGGTGGCTGTCATCCAGCATACCCCTGGCCTTGTGGCGGTCCGTCTTCAGCCTTGGGGGAATGAAGAGCTGGGGGCCCACAGGGGAGGAAGGGCTGGAGAGTTCATGTTGATAAGCTCTTGAACAGGTTCTTACTGCCTCGGGCTGAGCTTGACCTCTAAGCAAAAGTTAGGTCCTCAGGAATCAATGGAGGGGGCGGGGTGGGGTTGGGTCAACCAGAGTGCCACTGGCCTTCTCTGAGGGCCACACCGGCAGGGGCTGAGGGGGATCAGTGAGATGCCGTGTGTGTGTATGCGTGTGTTGGTATGCGTGGGACCGGGCCACTGGAGGACCAGGGACCTGTGTGGTGCTGAGTCCTGCTTTGGGGTGTGGTTTCAACCCGGGCACCACTGATACCTTGAAACAAAGGACTGGAGCGTGGGGGCTGCCTGGGCAGGGCAGGGTGTTTAGCTGCCCTTCCCTGGGTCACAGGAGCAGGCCCTTGGCTCAGGTGTGACAATCATAGACATTGCCTGATGTCCTCTGGGGACAAAATCACTCTCCACTGAGAACCACTGATTTAGGGCAAAAAGTATAAACATATTTTTTCTGGTTTTGTCCCCCTTTCAGTTTGCTCTATGTCTCCTCCCCACATTTCCCCGTTTTGCCTCCCTCCCCACCTCTGCCTCTCTGCAACTGTGCTTGCTCCCTTGATCCTGGGCCTTGTGCCAGCACGGGTGGAGTTGGTGTGCATGTGTGCGAGTCATGTGTGTATGTGTGTGGTTGGTATGTATTATTTGGGAGTGTGTGTGAGATGTGTGTATATGGGGGGTGTGGTGTGTGATGGTTGCTGTGTGGTTGAGGTGTGTGATATGGTGTGTGTGTGTGGTGTGTGTATGGGGTGTGTGGTGTGTGATGGATGCTAAGTATTATTGAGGTGTGTGATATGGTATATGTGTGGGGTTGTATGTTGTGTGGGGGGTGTGTTTTGGGGAGTATGTGGTGTGTGATGGATGGTGTGTGGGGTGTGGGGTGTGCTTTGGGGGTTGTGGTGTGTGATGGATGGTGTATGCAGTTGTGGTGTGTGACATGGGGGGTGTGTGTCTGGGGCTCTGAGTGGTCTCCCCATGCAATCCTGGGCTTCCTTCTCTCCTTTCTCTCCTCTCTGCCTCTTCATTTCCCTGCCCAGCTTCCTGTGTCATCCCAGCCCTGCTCCCTATGCCCTCCTGGAGGGTGTCCCTTAGCTCTGTTGTCATGAGCAGGGCAGGCCATGGGGCTGTGATGACGGAGCTGGCTCGGGGCAGCGAGGTCACCGCCACCACACACTCAGCTTGGAGTTTGTTCCGGTCACTGGGTTCACACACTAGGTGCCTGCTCGGGAGCAGTGTCAGATAGGCAGTGTGCGCGTGCACACACATGCATACACACCCGTCACCGCACTCTGCCCAGGGACTCTGGTGGGGAGGTGACTGCTCACATGTCTGACTGTTGCCCCTGGATCTGTGGCCACCTAGATGGCAGTTAATGCTTGAAAGTCTCCATGGCCCTCTTCAGCTCAAACATCCCGCGATGCTGAAGGACTACAAGTCACACGTGGTTCCTTGTGTACACACGGGCACCTCTGCGGCCAGGGTCCAGGAGACCTGAGTTGTTGCACAACCGTCTAGCTCTTCTCCCCCAAATGTGACCTTAGTCCCTTTCTCATCCCAGGTGGTGCTTGTAGCTCCATGCCTTTGCCCTCATCTCTTCCACAGTCATCCTTGAGCCCGCCTAAGTGCTCACCCCACGGCAACACTGCTGAAGCTTCAGACGCTCCCTGCTTTTTTGATAAGACTGGAGAAAGCCAAGGGAAAGGTAGTTGAAGAGCTGAATCAGAAACAGGGCACGGGGAGAGGGCAGAGAACAAAGGGCACCCTGCAGCCGGTTCCCACCTTCTCAAGTATGTATGTACATGTCACCTGACATATGTTCATGCGTGGTCTATTTTATGTGAAATGAATTGGTGGGTCATAGCGATGTTTTAGCGCATGGATGTGTGCGTGCACATGTGTCTGTGTTCTGGCATTGTCCTAAGAGTCTGAAGATTTTACAATTCACAGGCATTGGTCCTGCTGGACCCTTAACCCTTGCAGAATGAGCCCAAGGGCACAGATGGGCATGTGAGTATAAGGTGTGGGGGATGTAGAATGTCAGGGAGCACCCTCCCCTCCTGCCCCACCTTCACAGGGAAGATGATCAGATCCAGGAGAGGTCTCTCTGGGTTTGCAGCCCCTCTACCACCCCCTCAAGGATTTTGAGCATCTTATTTCCAAAAGCCCCCATTCAGGAGATGATAGGGAAGGGGCAGAGGGCAGGAGGGAGCGGCTCCCACTCAAACTCAGCCCTGACCTGACCCTCTCTCTCTCTGGAGGTCTCTGCAGGCTGGAGCCATGGCCCGTAGTCCCATATGGCCCCCGGGGAGCCAGAACAGCGTGCAGGAGGGTGTCAGAGCCCATGGCCATGCTTCCTGAGCCTCTTTCCCATCCTCCCCTCCTTCTCTCTCTCCCTTGCAGACCCCAAGGCCTTTTCCTTTCCCAAGTTGGACCCCACTGCTCTGCCGGCCCCCTGCCCCTATCCCTGTCACCCCCTCTGACCTGATCCCAAACTCCTTTATGTCGGGCACTGAAGAAGTCAGTCACCCAGGAATTAAGCCACTGAAGTGTGCACAGATGCCAAAGAGCTTCCCAAATATGGGAAGAGAACCGTGGCTTCTGGAAGAGGCAAAGCAGAGAGGCAACAGCGTACGTCAGGATTGCCGTCTCCCACCCCCAGTTCGACCGGAAATCACTGTGTGACCTTGGTGAAGTCACCTACCTTTTAGTGTCCCGGCCTGCAAAAATAAGGACCCTGAAGTTCTTGAGTTTCCCTGGTCCTTTCAACCAGCAGCCCCACCCCCACCCCAGCCTTCAACTTCCACCTGTAGAGGTGGGAGCTCAGAAGCAGCTCATAGCAGAAGGGGCTCTTGTCTGTCAGGTGAAATCTGTTTGTCTTTGTCTCCGGATCACAGGGGCAGATCTCCCCCAAAAAGAGAGGAGAGAGAGAAGGAGGGCAGGCAGAACAGGTGGACACAAGGCTTCTGGCCAACCTCTAACCTTAAAGTAGAGGGGTCCTGGGACCCCAGTCATCCAGGGTGAGGAGAGAGGAAAGCTCTGGACAGCCAGCGAAAGGGCTGGGGAGCAGGTACGTGGTCCTTCTCTGCTCCCCTCCATTCCACTAAGCCCAGAGTGAACAGGTAGGGCTGTGGCTCAGTAGACAGGATCTAGTCATTATGCCCAATCAGATCACCGCTCTAGAAACCCCGCACCAAAGGGAAACCTTTTCCCAAGAGCGTGGGTTCCCACCGGAAACCCAGCTTCTGCCAGCAGCTGGGGCAGCATTTTAACAGCAAGCGTCCCCACCTGCATTGCTCTTCTTGTCTTCTCCCCGCTCCAACCAAGTCAGTGAAAAGGCAACAGCATGGTGATAAGGGAACTCTTTCAAATTCTACACCCTGCCACCTCTGTGATAAAAACTGAGCAAATGGCAGACTTGATCTAAGAGTCAGGGCACTTGCTGACTACAGGCAGGGTGCACTGTGGTGGGGGTTGGCTGGTAAGGGGGGGCAGGGGGAGCAGGCAGGGTGTGAGAGGTGGTGGGAGGGTGCACACCGAGGAGCAGGGCAGAGAAGGAGGTTGACACTGGAGAGGCAGATCTGGGAAGCAGCCCGGGGCCTCCCCTCCGCATAGCCAGGCTTGTGACTTTGGCCCTGGACCGAGGAGCCTCAGGGAGAGGGCCAGGGCTGCAAGGAAGAACAAGGCTGGGGCGCAAGGCGCCGGGCAGATTCTATGGCAGATACCTAAGCAGGGCGTGGTGGGAGCTGAGAGGAGGGTGGGGAGGCTAGGAGCCAGGGGGCCAGGAGGTGGTGCCCCAGCTGGGTACAAGGCAGGGACTGAAGCCAAACAGAACGTTCTCCAGGTAGCTATTGGGCAATTCTGGGCCTACCTAGGCAAGAAGAGCAGGAGGTCCCTGGGCAGCCACTACAATAACAAGTACTAGCAGAGAAAGAAAGTACCAGGTGCTATTCCGTACCTGTCTCACCTCCCCAGACACGGTGACCCCATGCACTGCGCAGGAGCCCTGCGCAGGTAGGAGTGTACCTGTCAGGTGTATCTCGGCACATCCAGGCTGGTCCCGGCAGGGCATTCCACGATAGCGTTCCCTGTGATCTTCTGATAGGGATCTGTTCGCTGGCCCCGAGGAACCAATGCATCACCACATACTGTGTCCTGGGGCCAGGACTCCGGCCCCTGGCTCCCCTCCCTGACTCCACCTCCTCCTCCTGGCCTGTCTGAAGTTCCCAACAACAAGAGTGCCTTAGATGTTGCCCCAAGCTACAGGGAAGTCCAGGATTCCTTAGGCAGCCGCCAGGGCTTGGCCTAAAACCCTCGAGGGTAGCACAGAGTGCAAATGGAGGCTCCAGAGCGCAGGCGCGAAGTCTACACGGAAGGTGCCAGTGTGGGATTCTGCGGTACAGGTCATGTGCCCATCCTCAAGGGTGGCTGAGGGACACCCTAAAACGTTTGCCATCAGAGGGGTGCAGGTGCCCGGGAGCTAGCTAGCATCACACCGAGGTGTCTGTCTCTGAGTGCCACCTTCTGCCTTGGTCCTTGCTAAAGACTTGGTGTAGAGAGTAGCGCCCCACCTACTGGGCCAGGATTTGTCCCTCTGTCCTTACAGGCAGGTGAGGGAGTGATGGTAGGGACAGTTCCCTCCAGGAGCCCAGAAGCCCTGGGTTGTTGTCCAGCCCGGCACCAATGACATTCGTGACTTCAGTCCCAGGGTCTCTCCAAGAATCAGCCTCCATGTCTACGGAAGAGTCTCCTGCCCTATTTACTCCACAGGGTTGTCGTTAGGACTAAAGATAAGGGACATGAAAGGACCTTATACTCATGCAGAGTCACATGAATGCGAGTCTTTTGCTTTATCTATCCTTGCTTGAGTGGCAGTGTTTGAAATTGAACGCATCCAGAAAAATAACTCTCTGGCAGAGACTTTGGAGCTGTTTTGTCTCGAGGGCCCCGAATATAGTTGTGGAAGGAGCCGAGGCTTTGAGGACAGACCAACTTGGGTACAAAGTCAAATTGTTCGCTGCTTGTTGAGAGGTCTCGGGCAAAGGAGCCTTCCTCTCTCTTGGAGCCCCAGCTTTCCGTCTACAGAATGAGAACAATAATATCAGTCACTTGACCTTCTGCCAGGCCCTCACCCTCTCTGGGCCTCAGCTGCCCATTTGGAAAAGTGGAACAGCCACAGCTGGTGGTGAGACTCCTATGAGCCAGGTGTGGGAGGAACCTGGCCCCATGGCAGGTGCACGGGGAGAGTCTGTTTTTATTTCCTGGGTCTTCTCTTCTGCTGCTGTTTTGGAGCCTTGAAGCTCTTTCAATGACCAAGGGGTGAGTCCCCCCTGGGGACTAAAGCACACCCACCCTCAGGCTGTTACCCCCTGTACAGCGTGGGCTTCTGTGTCCTTCATCCCCCGGTCCTCGCCCCCTATCCTGCCAAAGAGACCGTTGAACTCCAGCTCTCATTCACTGTGGAAGTGATTAGGGAAGAATTGGGGTCTATGGCGTTTCCCCACACCGTCAGTCCCAGCCTGGCTTAGGAAGATGCCTCCCAGGAAGTATCTGGTGTGTAAACTCCAGCTCATCTCTTAAAACTCAGCTCAAACATTCTCTCTTTTCTTCCCCCTGTGCCCATCCTCACCCAGCCAGGGCTGGGTCTCCTCTGTGCTGGTCTCCCCCAAGCTCCTTTGTCCCTATGTACACGCCCTTTGTGTACAGGATGGCACTGCATCACCATGGAAATGTTACCTGCCCATCTCCCCCACTTGCAGATCCTCAGAGGCAGAGATGGAGGCGAAACCACAGTGTGTCCTTCTTTCCCCCGTTGGAGTACTTGGCATGGAGGATATGTTGAATTGTGTTCTGAGGAGCTTGATCTGTGCCAAGGACATTGCAAGCTACTTAGCGGGTGCAAGTGGCACCCGCTAAGGGCTTCAAAGGCAAAAGTGGGTCCCTGTGCAAGTGAGGCCCAGGAGGTGACAGAGGGACAAGGGAAGCTGGCAGGGAAGTATGTGTGTGTCCTGGGAGGTGGAAGGGTATTTGTCCATCCCTAGCCCACACAAAGAGACAATGGCTTCTGTCCTTGAGAGATTGATTGGCCTGCAGGGGCGGGAAGCGAGCAGCAGCTGGGGTGAAGGGGAAGGTGTGGTGAGTGTGTGCAGAAAGCCACCTGTGGCTGGCTGCAGCCACTCCTTCTCACCCTCCTGTCCTGAGCCCTCTGCTGGCTGGCCTAGGACCCAGGGGCAGTGGGTGATCACTGACCTGAGACCGGGAGGGTCTACAACAGAGGCTGTGGGGCCTGGAAACGGTCTCCTCTTTGCCCAAGAGCTTCACCCACGGAGGAAGAGAGAAGATAAAGAGGCAGAGACTTGTGCCAGGCATAAGAAAGAACAATTGGCAGGTATCCCCTTCAGATCTGGTTTAGGTAGGGAAAGGAGGGGCCGGGTCTGACTCAGAGCAGGAGAGCATCTTGAAGGACAGGGCCCAAGGTCACCTCTAGGTAGTAACAGGCTTTGCTATATCTGTCTCTTTCCCTTACCTCTTATCAGTGAATCAGAAGGCAGGGCCTAGAGAGGGATGAGGAAACACAGAGGAGAGAGCGTAAAAGGTGAACTGGGGGACTGCAAGTATATCCCAACAACAGCTCCCTCTGTCGGGGAAGTTTTAGTGGCCCATGTGCTTTCCTGAGTATGCCGCTACTACACAACCTCATCAGGGAGACAAGTCAGAAACCATCGGCTGATGCTGCGGCAGGGCATCAAAGGAAAACTGGACTGTTCACCTGTCCTTCTGGCCCCTAAAGGGCCCTTGCTGGCTAGTGAGGTGCTCGTGGGAATGAGGAAGTTGGCAGGGGTAAACCAAGTGGCCCTCAGGTCAGCCTAGAACCCAAGGTAGCCAGCTGCTGGCCAGCGTAGTCCGTGGTGGTGGGGGGTGGTGGCAGGGACGGTGTCTCTGGGAGGAAGCTGTGTCAGCTCCCCACAGTTGAAGTCACAGCTTAATCGGGAAGGAGTTAGGCAAGCATCTATCTCAGCAGAAGGTGGGAGAGGAGAGCAAGCATTGTTGAGGAAAGCGCGACCCTTTAGGGACCACTTGCACGCATGCGCACACACAAGCAGACCCGCATCACAGGTGCCCAACATTGCCCAGGTGAGGAGGTCACACACACTCAGCCCCTCCAGCTGCGGCCTGGCCTTGCACAAGCCCCTGACGCCTCAGGCCCCAGGGCTGTCACCACTGCCTCCTCAAGGCCAGGATAACAAAGAGGTGGTACAAGCAAAGGAAGCAGGTGTATCCAGTCCTGCCCAGGTGGCTGCTGCCTGCCTGGCTGTCCTGCCAGGGCAGGGAGAGGGGACACATTACCCAACCCACTCAGTGTTACTGTCCAAGCGTTTCTTTCCTTGCACATTTCTCATCTTCCCCTATTGACTTTTAAGAAACAGGTAGGCCTGACCTGGAGAAGTAAATGGTCCTTGACCCCATGTCAAGGTGCTTTCTTGGCTTTTCATCACCTGAACTCAGGTGTGCAAAGGCGCCTTGTGGGTGCCGCAGTTGGTTCTCACTCCAACTCCATTCTTCCACCCTGGTTTTGCCACGCACAGCGCATGCCCCAGGCACCCACAAAGTCCACCGCTCTGGCTTCTCACCTTCAGGACCCCAGACCTTCTCTGGCATTCCTTCAGTGTGGCACAGGGGAGGGACAGGGACCTCTACCCTTCCTTCCAAGGCCACTGGCGGAGCCATTCCTTGGGGCTCCTCCATGGCCCTCCTTACCAGAACTTTGTCTTAAAATACTTGCTGGAAGGGGACATATTGCTAAAACTCAGAGCTCCTGTGAGAACAAGGCATCCCCCCCGTCACCTCCCAGCCTCTGGTGTGGGAAGCACTCAGCAGAGAGAATGTTCTGCCTTCTGAAGCAACCAGGGAGGAGGCAGACAGTAGGGCAGAAGGGTAACCATTTAGGGGTACCCAAAGAGTTCCTGAGGCAGGCACCACAGTTTTTCTTTGTCCCCCATCTCTGGTCCCTGTCTCCAGAGCGACATCAACAGACCTGGTGGCTGCCTGTTAGAACAAGGGCATCTGCCGGCCACTTAAACCCTTCAGCTCATGGGCCACGCGCCCTCTCTGCACCATCCTACAGAAGTGGCTGTGCTTGCATTCTTCGCCTTTCTCGTACGGGCTCCCGAAGGCAGACTCAGAAAGCTGGAGACTCACCTGACTGCTTCATTCAGAAGAACCCACGCACCAGTCAGTTTGGTAAGATCTGTCCCAGAGCTCTGCGGCAGGGGCTCTTCTCTTATCTTCTTCCTCACGGTAGTCCACATCTTCTCCACTTCTTCCTTCTCCTCCTCCTCCTTTTCTCTCTCTGTCTCTCACACACAGATACACACACACATATGTACATACACAAGCTGGAAAAATTTCTCAATGATCACATCCGTATTGGCATTTTTTCTTTCCAAAGTGTTTCCACCCCTATCATCTGCTCATTTTTAATGATTCCAACCCCACTCAAAGGCAAGGACATTTCACCCCACTGGGAGCATTTAGAATAAAAACCGGTGAATCATTCACAGATTCAGTTCATGGATATTTATTACCCACTACTTTGTACAGGAATTTTGCCACGCACGGGCAGCATGATGATGAATGAGATGGACATCCTTTGCCTTATAATCTACTAAAGAAGGTGGACATTTAAACAAGGGACTACGGTAACATGCAGGATGTATAAAAACACACCATCAATGTCTGATCATTGAGACCAATAGGATGAATACAAATTACAAGGCCGGAAGGGTGTGATGGGTGCAGAAAGGTAGAAAGGACCAGAAACTGTGAAGGTCAAGGAGAAGGAGAATATAGCCCCATTGAGCAACTAATAATACTTCAGCTTGGTGACAGAGTGCAAGAGGGGAGGGGTGTGAAGAGGCTGGAGAGGTTGCCAGAGTCCGGCTCAGGGAAGCTCACTCAGGAGACTGCCGTCTGAGGCAGAGGTCGCCTTTTAGGAAGGTCATTTCAGCTGCAGTGTGCACTGTGGGCTGGAGAAGACCAAGACTTCCAGCAGAGAGAGCAGTTAGGGGCCTACTCCTGCAACGCAGGCCAGAGATAGCAGCAGCCCATTTTGGAATGCCAGTGGGGGCCAGAGAGGCAGAGACGAAGGAATGGGGTGGTTTTATGCTGGACGAGCACGGAACAGTCCTCAAAATATGTTAAACAAGAAAAGAAAGAACTGTTTTCCTAATACTGTACTATTACATGTGTTTTTAAGATGAATGTATACACACATATGCTTGGATCTGCAGGGAGTAATTTTGGAAGGATAAATAACAAACTATATTATAAGAGAATGTCCCCAGGAAGAACACCAGAAGGGCTGGGACAGAGGTAGGAAACCCACCCCCCCATATACCCTGTGTGCTCTTACAATTTTGTGATGTATTATTGATTACTATGAGTTACTTTTCAAAGCAGGTTTCAGGTGATAGAATCCACAAGACTGGAGATTTACTGGAGATGAGAGTTGAGACAGATATGTAGATGACGCCTAGGATTCTGGCTTGGGCAACTTTGCCTATCATTTGATTGGAAATATTGGTGGAGGAGCAGGTTTGGTGAGGAAGCAAAGCTGTTCAGTTTGGGACATGCTGAGTTTGAGGTGTCTGTAAAATATACAGGTACAGCAGTCCAATAGGTAGGCATCCAAGCCGTTCACGTCTGGAGCTCAGGAGACAGATCCAATCTGAAGACAAGGGGTTGGGAATCGCCAGCAGGCCCATGCTAATACAGTCTTCGAAGTGGATGGGACTGCCCAGGTGGTGAGAAAAACAGGGGCTGTGGACCAAAAATGTTGAAGGGACTGGCAGAAGGGAAACAGAGTGGTGTGAGTGGTTGAGTGTAATCTGACAGATGCTACAGGGGCTTCAAGCAAGCCTGAGACTTTCAGAGGATTTAGCTGTAGGTAGACAGATAAACTTGATGAGGGTGGTATCAGTAGCATGGGGAAGTAAGGTCACATCGAAATGGACTGAGGACTCCATGTGAGGTCAATGGACAATGGAATCTTCCCGTAAGAAGTCGGGCCCTGAAGAAAGGGTGAAGAAGATGGGGAAGTCATAGCTAAAACGTGGAGGGTGTTTACGATGTGTTGGAAGATGGGAAAGAACAGAGCATGGTTATTTCCTGACTAGCAGCAGCGGAGAGGGAAAGGTGGAAGAGACACGGATGAGAACGCTAGAGAAGCCAGTGGTAGACACAGATGATGGAAGAGAGAGAAAGAAAACTGGATCTGGAGACAGATGGGAGTTTTGCTGTCCATAAGAGAGGATGTGCTTCCATGGTGGAAGACATATGAGGGATCCCAGTGACTGAGCACTTTCGGAACCCACACCCCTGGGAACATGTGTGTGGGGGGGTGTGCATGCATGCTCATGGGGCCCCTCACTCTTCCACACTCTTCTGTGCTTTGCGTGAGTACCTAGCTGAACCTGTCCATGGTTTCACAAATCCCATGTATCTCTTTACTATCATAGGCCACAGCCCTCTTCAGAGTTGTTATGGCATCTTGGTGAGGGTGATGATGGTGCTGGGGTGAGAAGTGAAGGGCTGGAGACAAGAGGGAGGCTACTTCTGAGCTCCGGTCATGGATGCCCCGGATGCCTAGTTCCTACTTGCCTTCCTGAAGAAGGATGGCCCCTCTTCTGTTATTGTCATTCACCCCACAACTCAGCACAGGGGCAAACAGAGATGGGAGATGGTGGTGGCAGCGAACAGCTGGAAGCTGCTTCCAGGCACAAGGACAATTAGCTGCTAATGAGGCACCTGACAGACACATTGGGGAGGGCCCCATAAAAGAAATGATTACAAACGCAAAATTTACCACATGAATTTAAAAACACACCAGGATGCAAATGAGATACAAACATTTTACACTCCGGGACTCCAAAAACAAGAATAAGACAACTCAGAAACAACAACAAAATATCAACACAATTCAAACATGGGCAAAGGACTTCAACAGACATTTCTAAAAAAAAAAAAAAAAAAAAAAAGTTTTACAGATGGCCAATAAGCACAGAAAAAGGAGTTCAATGTCACTAGGCATTAAGGAAAATGCAAATCAAAACCACAATACGGTATCACTTTCCATCCATGAGGAGGGCCACGGACGAAACAACAGCAAAGACAGAAAGTAGCAGCTATTGGTGAGGATGTGGAGAAAATGGAACACTCATGTATTGCTGGAGGAAATGTAAAACAGCCCAGCTGCTCTGGAAAAGGGTATGGCAGTTTCTCAAAATAATTGAGCAAAGGTGACCACAAGATCCAGCAATTCCACTTGCAGGTATAATCTACCAAAAACAGGGACTTAGATATCTCTACACGAACAGTTGTAACAGTATTACTCGCAAGAGACAAGAGGTGGAAACAAATGTGCAACAGTGGATGAATGGATAAATAAAACTTGTATGTGCATACAATTAAATTAGAATTAAAAGGAATAAAATTCTTATACATGCTACAACATGGATGAATCTTGAAAGCGTTATGCTAAGTGAAATACAGCAGACAATAGAATTAATACTGGCTGATTTCCCTTTTATGAGGTGCTGAGAACAGTCGAATTTATAACAGACAGTGGAATATTGGTTATCAGGGACTATGGGGAGGAGGTAATGGGAAGCTAATGTCTAGTGGGTACAAGAGTTTCAACTTGAGATATTGAGAATGTTCTATAGATAAACACCGGTAATAGTGGTACCACAATGTGAATGTAGTTAATGCCATGAAATTGTATACCTAAATATGATTAAAATGATCAGTTGGATGTGTATATTACTACAATAAACTTTAAAAAAATAAAGCAAGTATAAAGAGCCTTCCTTCTTGCAGTTTGTTAGTTGCCGTTGGGTTGCTAGGCGGGGAGAGCGTCCTTCAGGGCTATAGGAAAAGACAGGAGCCCGAGCTGCAACCGCCTGGCTCCTCCTACACTACAGACTCGAAGCCTGGCTCCTCCCACATTAAGCACTTGGACCCTCTCTGGCTCCAAGGTGGACTACTTCCTAGTACCTGCAGGGGGCAGACATCATTAGTGTAGCATCCCTACCTCGTGTCTCTGATGGCCAAGTCCAACTTTACTTGAAAAGATCCCTTCTTTTCCCAAGATATGGGACTTCCAGAGGATGTATAGAACAACACAGGCCCATGGCCCGTCTCCAGAAATGCTTAGGTGTAGGCTGAGGCATGGCCTTCGAGAATTATTCTGCCCATGATTAACTGCATGAGAGTTAGATACTGGCCTAGGAAAATATCTTTCTGTCTGCCTCCCACCCCAGGCCACCTGCAGTCATGTCAAGAGTAACAGGTGTCCTAATCATAGATAAATATTTTCATCTCCATCCCCCTCGCCAAGGTCCAGTCCAAGATTCAAGTGTCCCAAGGTGTTGCGACGAACGACCTCCCAGCCCCAGTGGCTGCTGCTGCTGTGGGATGTGGTCCGGGACAGAGAGGGCGTTGGCAGGGTCATGGAGGCTCTGGCTAGAGTCCCACTTTCAAACACAGAGGGACGTTTCTCAGAAAGATGCTCTGGTTCATCCTCCTTGTCTGAGGACTTGAAAGCTTCCACATAGCGCAGCACTCGCAAAGGGTTTTGGTCGTGGAGGCTCTCGATTCTGAGGAGGGGGAAGGGGGAAGCACCCAGTTGAGGTGGGAAGGCGTGGGCCATAGGGAGAAACCAAGGCAAATGGGCCACATGTAGGAAAACGGATGAGGAGGGAAAGGGAAGTCAGAGAGCTGTGTTGACATAGGGAGAGCATCCAGGGTGAAGTGAAGGAAAGTGCACTAGAATGGAGCGCCAGCTGGGGTAGGGACCAAAGAGGCCTTGCACGCAGGAATTGAGTGTGGGTGTGAGGGCGGGGGAACATGGGTGCATATGAAACAGAAACAAAGCCAAATTAAGAGATAACCATGTCACAAACACGAGGTGCAATTCAGGGCATAAGTAAGAAGAGAGGAGAGCCAGGTCGGAGCTTAAAATGGAGTACGAAGGAGGTCAGCCTCAAGGCAAGGACAGACTAGAAATGGGGGTCAGCAGGGAGCAAGACTAGAACAAGCTGGGTACTCCACGCCCCCATGTCCCAGCATGGACACACATATAACATGGAGCCTTTCACATGTTACTGCCCTGACAGACACGGAGCCCAGATGCACTGTCGCCATTCTTTCTGTCCCTCCTCGGCTCCAGCCCCCTCCCTCAGACTGGCTAAGAGGCTCACTTTACAGAGTTATGACTTCTCCTTTGGGCCCAACGTGGACCTCAAGAATGGAGAGGGAGGGTGACAAATGTGGAACTGGTCACCGTTGTTCCCACAGGATCCCAGATGCTCTCAGTTCATCCACCTACGTTGTCACTCACCGTAGGAACCAGCGGTCGCCCAGCCCATACTTGCACCCGCAGATGCCTGAGCGAGGCCACAGGAAACGAGGCATCTTTCTCTCCAGCATCACCGTGGTGGCCACAACCTGGAAGAAGGAGAGAAGTGGAGGAAGAGCTCAGAAAGAGCCATGAGCTTCGGAGAACACTGGAGGTCAGAGACAGAGGAAACTGTGGAATAAGGACACCAGCTCGGAGTGAAGGTCACAGTCATTAGCCACACCCTTGCCTGTGCCAGGTACCAGGCTATCTGCTTTACTCATCCATCATAAAAGGAGAGAGAATACTTTATGAGTACTTTAAATAAAACAGTGACTCCTACATTACTATTCCGATTCACGGAAAATGCATCACTGCAAAGTAATCTCATTGACTTTTTCCTAGGACAGCCGTAGACCAACTAGTTTGATTTAAATAAAATGATTAAATGGAATCTCTATGATCCGGAAGATGACCTGTGCCGCTGGTGTTCAGGGAATTTGCGGCCAATTAAAGACTCACATCTGAAGAAGGAAAAGCACGGGTTAATTCTTGGCACACTTAGCAGGGAAATTCTAGTGGCATGTCACATGTTCTGTACTTTGCCCAGCCCTCATTAATTACTTAGACAAAACATAGAAGAAAAACTTATCAAATATGCCTGTGACACAAAATAGGGAGGGATATGTAATTTGCAAGGTGACAGACACAATATAAAAATGATCTCACCAGACTGGAATACTGGGCAAAAATTAATAACGTAAAATTCAAGGAAACCAAATGCAAGTTTCTTGATTTAATGTTTAAGACTCAAGTACCTGTAAGTACAGGAACACAGTGAAGGAGCTTGGCTTAGCAAATTGTGTAACAGAGATGCAGGGTTTTCTAGTTGATCATAAGCTTAATAAGGGCCAATTGTATATTTACCAAAAGACCTAATTCAGTTTTAGGTGCTATTTATAGTACAGTGTCCAAGGCAAGGAAGGGCATGCCCATTCTTCATACCACATTCCTCCGATTGTATCAGGACCATTCTAGTTTTGAAAGGACCACGATGTATTAGGGCATGAACAGAGGGTGCCTTCGGGATGGACCGGGGCCAGGCTTTATTAATTGAAGGAACTGCCAATCCTTTAAAAAGCCCAATTCTCCACGCTCTATTCTCGTACTCCCTGTCCTCCTCCATACTTCTCTTGACCTTCTCTCCTTTCTTAGTGGCACCAAGTTCCCTCCAACCTCAGGAATCTCAATCTTTCTCTTCCCGTTCCCTGGATAGCTCTTCTCCCTCCTTATTTTAAAAAGGACATTTATTGTTTCTCTTTGGGCCATCTTTCATTTAGAGAATCACCCCTTCTCTACCCTCAGTCCATCAGTTCAAGTAGACTTGTCTGCACACAGTTCCGGTTAGTTAGTCTATCCTCCCCCAGACTCCTCTTCCACCACCATCACCATCATTATCCAGTCCTTGGCCTTGACCTTCAATTCAAGGATGTGCCTATGACTCAGACTTGTTGCAGTGATATAGGATAGACTGGGTTCTCTGGGGAAAGATGCCCCTTCAAAAGCGCAGATTTCACAGTGTCAGGAGTACACAGAGTACAGCATGCATGGTGCCCTTGGCCTTGTGCTGGGCAGCACACCTGCTCGTTCCTTCGGGAGTTCAGGGCTTCCCTAAGCTGTGTCACCACCTCGGTGGGAGAGACTGCCTGAGAGAAGCCAGACGAGAGAAAGCAGAACGGTACAGCTCAGGCAGTGTGTGCAATGGCGGCCTGGGCCCTGGTCAGACCGGCCCAAAGCGAGTTCAGTCTTTAAACTTCCCATTTGTGAGGACCAGCGCAGGCTCCTCCCCTGCCTTTTTAAACTCTAATTGAGTTTGATTTTCTGTTCTGGAGCCAAGAGTCCTGAAGGACGCAAACCCTAACCTCTGCCCCTTCCCCTCATCTTAGCTGGCTAATTCTTTCCCGTATTTAGGGCTCATCTTAAATGTCCTCATCAGGAAAGTATTTGCCAACTTTCCCGACAGACTCCTCTGTTGCACCTTGTCCTTAACAGCTGCATCTCTGTGACACTTTTATTACAATGGTACAGCTTTCTCAGAAGTCATTTGTTTACTGTCTGTCTTCCCAACCAGACTGCACATTCCATGAGGGTACAGAGTGCATCGCGGTGCCCATGCTTGTATTCCCAGCTCCTGGACACTTCCCAGCTCACAGCAGGCTCTAAATAATTATCGCTCTATGAATGAAAAGTCTGCAGGGTTAAACAATAACTATGCAAATAATTGAATGGTGCTCATTTGGGAGAGTGTGTTCTGCATGATACAAGAGGGAAAGACTGGGACCAAAGAATGGAATTGTAGAAAGGTAAGTTTCAGCTCAGTGTAACACGGGCTTTTCCAACAACAACAACAACGACAACAACAACAGCAAACCATTTAAAATGTGAAATAAGCTCTCCTCCTCCCAAACACTGCCCAAATCTATGTGATAATAAGGTCCTAATCAGCATTTAAAATGATATTAACTGACCCTCTGACCAAGAAACGATTACACATGAGGTAGAGAGTCAGCCAGAGGGCACTAAAGACATCACCAACTCTACAATTTCCTTAGCCTATGATGGTATAAAAAACCAGACCACAGAGAAACAGGGCCTTGCAGAAGCCAATAGAAGATAAGGTCCAAATGAAGAACCAGATGTATAAGAACAAGACAGTTTCTAGTTCTCACTGGACTCTACCATGACTGCTTGATCTACTCTTGCGCTACGACCAATGGCCTCTGATCTTGGGCATTGATCCTACCCATCGCCACCATTTTATCCCCTCCATCCATCCAAATGTACCTCTGTTAAGGTGACAGCCCCGCTGGGTTTTCTGTGACTCTCCTAAGAGTCATCCACCATAACATCACGTTCTGATTTTTCTCTCCATCCCCGGTACCTTTGTCAGACAAACACTGGTAAACTCACCTGAGCCCGCCAGAGCTCATCCCGCTCTTGGGCCACCCGCCAGTGAGTGTCGCCCATCATGGCGATGAAAAGGTTGAGCATGAGCAGGGTGGCGATGATGGCGAAGGCGGCGTAGGTGATGCTGTACATGAAGGGCAGATCCACGTCGTAGTTGGCAGGGCCGTCGATGAGGGTGAGGAACAGCTCAAAGGTGCTGAACAGTGCCGTGGGGAAGTCATAGAATTCCCCCAACTTGCTTGGGTCCTCTGTCTGGAAGATGATATAGAAGGCTGCTCCCCCCAGGAAAAGGGAATGGAGATGAGGAAAAAGGAGTTATCACAATAAGCATTCACTTTACCTCCAACGTATATCTCCACACACTTTTGGGCACACACACAAACTTACACACCCATAAATGTAGATATGTCAATGTATGTGTGTAAATCACATTTTATCTGCAGACATGGCTAATCCTGAGATATCCTATCACTCTGGATAATGTTAATACTCAGTCACTGAGCAAAAAATTATAATACATATAATTTTTTACAGTCTTACCCTTTTATAGCTCAGCTGTCGGTGCAGTTTTTTGGTATGCTGTTCTGTGGGATCCCTGTTCAACAGGGGGTCTCTAGGACAGGAAGAGTGGCATTTGTACTGAGTCCTGGTCTTTCAGAGCTGGGGGATCTTCAAATGTCCTCTAGTACACCCCCTTGTCTTACGGATGTACAGTTGCAGACATTGAAGACTAGATTAGACTTGCTGCCCTCTGCTCTTCCTTCCTTTTTCTGCCTTTCCCTAAAATCCTCCTTCTATTCATTTGCTTACCCTGTCTACCCCATCCCACCCTTATCCCTCTCCCTGTCCCCGCACCCCTCCCCCATTTCTTGCTGTGATCCTCTCTCTCCCCCCGGCATCCCCACTGCACCTCAGGCCTCTGGTGAGCCCCTGCTTGCCTCTCTCTTCCCAGTGTCTCTTCACAACTCTCCGCCTGTTTTCCTCTCTCATTCTTCAAGCTTTCCAAACATATTTTTTTTTGCTATGTCCTTTTGAGAATTCTTTCCCTTTTTCTTTCAACTTTGACCACTCCTAGCAAAGAAGCATGGTATGTGTTTTTGAATGCTTCATGTTTCTTCTTCTAGAGTGTAAAGAGAGAAGACAAACGCTGCCCTGTCTCTGTTTGCCTACATCATCTTCTGAGATCCACAAGTGGCCAGTCTTTCCTGTTTAATGTCCCTCTCATTCCAAAGCTCTTTTCCCATGTTGTCCTTTAGAGAGCTTGCAGGGCGGTTAGGCAACACGAATGCCTTTGGCTCAGAAATTCAGAGCGCGTGGGTCTACCTTCCAGGCCAATCTCAGTGACCCTGACTCTGTGGACGTCAGCATGCTTTTGGACTCACTTTTCATGGTGGGGTGGGGGGAGCAAGTGAGAATGGAGAGCAAGAGTGGGAGTGAACCATCCAGAGGCTTGGATCCAAGGATCTAGTCGGGGAGGGAGTAGTGCTCTTACCTGAGGCGAATCCCAGAATAACCACAGCCATCAGCCAGCAGAAACGCAGTAGGTCTCCAAAAATCATCTACAGGAAACAGAGAGGAGGAGAGACGTTGGGGTGATCCCTTTTCCATCTTAGCCATTATTGCTAATAGATTAGAAGGTCCCCATAGTTCCACCAGACCCACCCTGAGCAGCATTTTCCTTTCTGTTCCCTCTCCCTTCCTATGTCTGGGAAGGTCCTATGGCCAAGGCCAGAGGAAGCTTGGGGGAAAGTGCTGACCTTCTGGATCATGATGCTGAAGGGGCCCAGCATCTGGAATCCTCGGGCGAAGTACATGACACTGCACCAGCCCAGCACCAAGGCAAAGGACATGGGCACTGCCTCCCCATTGGTGTCGGTGAGCCTCATCACCATGGTGACCAGCACTAGGGAGGCAGAAGTGATGCTGGGGGGAGAGCAAGGTGCAGGGAGTGAGAGGAGGGCTGGCAATAGTCCAGGTCCCCTCCAGCACAGTTGTAACTTGGGGGGCACCCACACACTCAGGCTTGGTTTTTCTATCTAAAACGCACACACAGGGGGTCAGCTGAGGTTCCAACAATTCTGGTGAGGAAAAGCATGGGGCTGGAAGGAAGGGACACTCACATGATGACATGGAATGGCCCCCCAAGGACAGTCTGTCCGAAGTAGCGAGAGGCGCCAACCCTGAAGATGTCTGGGATCTAGGAAGAGGCCAGTAAAACAAAGACCATGGAGAATGCACTTTGGTCTGGGGCCTCGGCGGGTGGACTCAGCCTGGACCCCACCTGTACCTCACCTCTAAGAATAGCATGATCAGAGCCCCGATGATGGTCACCAGCTCCCCCACCAGCCGGATTTTATCCTGTTCAGTGACATAGGCCTCCTAGGAGGGGAAATTCCGGATGAGAAATGCTTTCTGATGGAGTGAGACTCAAATCCTTCTGGGCAAGTGGTTTAAAGTAACTAAAGTCTATCCTGGATGAAGAAAAGCTCATCTTACCACCACCACCAACCCTCAATGGTATTTGTCCTTGTGGCCAGCTCTGTGACCAAGACATCAGTGTGTAGCCAAGGTTTAATCAGGCTGCTTATGCTGACCACTGGAGGTATCCGCTCCCAGGTCACCTTTCCAATAGATGTTGTGAGCAGTAACTTAGGATAAATCTACCGAGATCACATTTCAGACCATCAGGTTAAGAAAGTTACTGTAACAGGAAGCGGTATTAGTGGCTTGGAAGAGCTTCATATATGTGGAAAGTCCAGCCTTTCCAATCTCATTGTGGTTCCCGGCAGGAAGAACAGACTGTAAACATGCCATAGTATTCGGTTTCCCATTCGTGGGCCAGGACCCACAAGCTCTGGCAGAACCTTGAGTCAGTCTCTAAACCTCCCCCAGCTTTAGGGTTCTCACCTGTAAAATGGAAACTCTGATGTTTACCTCCCCAGGCTTATTGTGAAGTTGAAATTAGATGTTGTATTTGGATGCACTATAAACCATCAAGTACAGTAGATGTATTTATTGTGGTTTTATTATGACTTGACAATAAAGGGCAGTTGCTAATGAAGTGGGGGTGCTAGAGACACAGGGATTTTAGTTCTGAGCCAGGGCGCCTGCCTTATCCTGGGCAGTAGGTGTAGAAAGTACCGTGTTTTTCGGACTATAAGATGCAGTCCCCCACCAAATTTGGGAGGAATAATGGTTGTTAATGCTGCTGTTGAGTTCTGTTTACATTTACATTGGTGAAATAGTGTGTTATTTATGTTATTAAACATTTTACCACATTTTGTGCTTCAAAAATTTTTTTCCCTATTTTTCCTCCTCTAAAACCTAGGTGCGTCTTATAGTCCAAAAACACGGTGTGCCCCTGAGGTCTAGATGGAGACAGGACTGTCCTCCTTCTGTGCATTATTGTGCTTCCCAGTGAAAGGCTTTGTAACATGATACAGAGGCACTGATAGAATTCTGTAACAACAACCCTTAACCTTTGTGAAGTTCTGAGCCCATCTGAGAATATCATAAAGACTACAGCCCCTCCTTCTAGCAAATTGTTCACATGATGTCACCCCCACATAAAATTGTACAAATAATTTTAGCACATTCAAGCACCTTTCAGGCTTTCGGGAACTGTGCTCCAAGGTCCCATCTCTGAACAGTGCACTCAAGATAGGAGGGGAGGGTCCCTGGGGCCAGTGGGAAAGTTGATGATCTCAACTGGGGAGGATGTGACTGCTCCTGAGGCATCAGAGATGCTGAGCATCTTTCCTTTGCTAATAAACTGTAACCTCTAAGCATCCCTCCACAGGCTACTTCAGTGCTGCCCTCGCTGGTCCAGGGAGAGGCATAGCTTTTGAAACAGGAAGAGACACCCTGTGGTAGGAGGTAACCTATGGTATAAAGGAGGCACCCACCAAGGTCCCCGTGGATGCTCAGAATGTGTAGGTCAGCTCGGAAGAAGCCAAGGAGATAGCCCTGAAGAGTAGGGCCAGACTGGCCAGCAGATGGTAGAAATGTTTTGAGTCCAGCATGTGGGGCCAGGAAGGATCAGGAGAAGGGGTGGTGTCTGTGTGCTTAGACAGAGTGTGATGTAACAACCTGGGACTAGACACCAGTTACTTTTTTGTCATTTAAAGACTTGACAATCTATAAACATCTCTGGAGCGGATCTCTCTTGAGAAACTGGTAAATTTTATTTTATCATACAATGGGGAATTTCCCTTTTCCCTTGCTTCCAAGAAAGCTCAGAGTTCTTTTTCCATCCCCAGTGCTAGCCGCTACCATATTTTGCCATGTATCATGTGCACCTGTTTGCCCAAATTTTTGAGGGAAAAATAAGGATGCACATTATACATGGGTAGTACCTGAAATATCTTGTATCTTGTTCTTGTAATTACTTGTTACATAAAATTTCTTGTCCCATAATACGTTCAAAAATAAATGCTAAAATTTCTCTGTAATACAAAAAACAAGTATCTAAATATAAAGAAATAAAAAATTGAATTAAAAAATTGAAATGTGACACTTTTTCCTGAAAGTTGGGCCAAAAATGTGGGTGCACATTATCCACGACAAAATATGGTACTTTGAATAACTCCTCTGACCTGAAATTCAGTTCATGGGTCTTGTCCTTTATCTTAATGTTGTCATGGCATCTGCCTCCAATTGTCAAACATGCCAACTCCTTTTGAGACCAGGAAGTATGCAGTAGGATAAATAAGTATATTAACTATAGAAAAAAATAACATTTAAATATAGAAATAAATAACTGCATCTGTGCCATATATGTGTCCGTACAAAATTTTTGAACTCATTTTAAAACTTTGTCTCTCAATTGAGGACATCTGCAAAACTGCCACCAATCTTTCCTTGGCTCAACTAAGAAGAAAATAAACCAAGTGTGCACAAGTTGACCAGGTGAGTGGTGGGGGATCCGAGGGCCCCCAGAGGATGCTGGGAGAGTAGCATCACCTATTCCCTCGGGAGATGAAAAAGTGAAACCCCAACAAAAGGAGAATGTTGGGGACAGTCTCCATCACCACCACCTCCTTCTGGGATTTCCCCTCACCAGGACCCTTAGCTTGTTCAACAGATTCCTGTACAAGTAGGAATTCCCCTGCATGAGTTCACCAGTGAGTAACAGAGGTGTCCAGAGACCCCAAACTTTGCTTCAGCTCCACCTGGGACCCAATCACCCTAAAAAGAAGTTCCCTCAACCACTCTGTCACCAAAGGTCCCCTCCCTTAAACCAGGAGGTAGAGAGCCACAGTCTCCTTCCTTGACCACATTTTCCTGGCTCACCCTTACTTAATCCCCAAGACTTAAGTCACAGCACTCCTCTGGGGTCAGGTGTCTCTTTTGTGGGTACATGGTGCCACTCTCTGCTCATGGCCCTCACCCAGCACCCTGACATTGTCTGGTGCTCCAGATCGCGCCAGTAATCTTAGAGCTCCCCGAGAGCAGGAATGTCTAACTCTGACTTCTTATCCACAATGCACGACAGTAGGTATCCCAATAATAAGAAAGGAAAGAAGGAAGGAGGGAGGGGAGAGAGTACAAGCTGAGCACTCTCTGAGAGGTCAGGAGAGTGGGCAAGAGCACTCAGAAAGTGGGGATGGGGAGAAAAATGACAACTAGCTGGGTACTTGTGGGATTTTCAGGTTCTTAGCTCAAGGTTGCCTAAGCAGGCTTGACTAATGATACACTGAGAAAATATTCCACCCCACCTCTTTAAAGACAAATGCCTTCCAGCAATGGCCAGAAGTCTTTACATCAACACATGGCTTGAAATTTCAGGAGCTGTCGGCTAAATCCCCTGCAGAGGCTGACTTCAGTGAGAACTGGCCCAATGAGATTGCTCTCATTTATCAACTGGCTGGGTGCATACCTTGAAGCAAATGTCCAGCAAGGGGTAAGGGTGGGCAGCATGGGAAACCTGGGTGGAAGCTGGAAGGGCACCAGAAAAAGTTATCACACCCCAGTCCTAGACCCACTTATCTTCCCCAAGATCTCAATCTTGCATAAGCATGAAGCTCCCAGAAAGAGTCTTACTGGCTTATAGCGCAGTTATTATTCTGATCCTCTACCATGCACGGTTTTCCAACGAGGCTGCCCATCAGAAACAACTGGGACATTTTTGTCCCACTCCCAGGCCCAGGCAAACCCTGGACACTCTCATTTAATTAGTGTGGATCAGAGGCCTAGCATTATTTTTTAGATGTAGGTGTTTCTGCTACGTACCCCATGCTGAGAACCACTGGGCCCCCAAAAGAGGCAAAGGTCCTCTTTTCTGTCTAAAGCTACTTTCCAAGGATTTGTTTCATGTCCTGGTCTCCACATTTTCTTGGGAGGATTAACCTGGGAGATTTCTACTCTCCACAGAGAAGTTCTGACCACAGAAGTAGGACTTAGCTGTACACCAAGAGATTAACCACATCGAAAATTGCCTATTATCAAATCTACAAAGTAGCTCTGGTAGCTGGGGGTGGGAGGCATTTCCATACGTGACTCCATGTCCCTGCACCCCAGTGTCCCTTGTCCTGTCAGAGAAAGATTAGGTGTGGCCAGGTAAAGGTAAGTGTGGCAGGCCCTGGCTCAGAGCAAAGATTGGGGACATGCATTTCTCAGAAAGAGGGCTGAAATCCAGGTCATTACTTTGGAGGGAGAAATGGCCTGGCTTCATATGAAGGGAGAGAGTTCTGAGCAAAGCAGGCCAGAACCCCAGGCCCAGCACTGCCCTCCTTACCTGAGTCTTTGCCAAAGTACTTAACCTTCTTTGACTCCAGGGTCACTGTCTTCAAAATGGTGATAGTGGTTTTATTTACTTATTAGGATATCTAGGAGAATCAAATGCTATAAAAGTGCTTTGTCATCCAAAACAGGGTCCACAAAATCACAGCATTGCCCAACGGTGAGTCAGAAATGCAGAATTTCAGGTCCCGCCCCAGCCTTGCTTCCAGAATTTCCATGTTCACAGGATCTCCAGAGCACCAAGCAAGCACTCAGTAGATGCTCCTTTTACCTAGCGGGCTCGCTGCTTCTCCTCATCTCCTTCCCTGTCTTTAATTGGCTCTGACTGTTCACAGTAAGTGGTTAGGACCCCTAAGCCAAGTAGTGTAGTGTTGGAGATCAGTGGGGTTTTCCAATAGCTGGGATGCTCAGGGTCATTGAGAGCTTACAAGAAACAACGATGTGTAGGCAAATCAATCCCCTGACCGTGACAGGCAGAGAATGATATAAAATGAAGGGAGTCCTGGCCGGGTGACTCGGTTGAAGCATCGTCCCCTATACCAAAGGGTTGCAGGTTCAATTCCCAGTCAGGGAACATACCTAGGTTGTGGGTTTGCTCCCTGGTTGGAGTGCATATGAGAAGCAATCGGTCAATGTTTCTCTCTTACATTGATGTTTCTCTCTGTCTCTGTCTCTCTCTCTTTCTCTTTCCCCCCACCCCTCTCAAATCAATAAACATATCCTTGAGTGAGGATTAAAAAACAAATAAAATGAATGGAAACCTACCCACACGTCATTCCTGCCATGGTCCTCCCCCTTGCTTCTGCATCCCATTCACGGCACAGCAACAAGGATTTTACCAGCCCTGTCTCCTGATGCCAACTCTTTCTCCTGGTTTCCCACTCACAGGCCAAGAGCAACTAACCAGCCATTGCATCTTGCTGGCTAACCCCTAACTACCTCTTAACTGATCTCCCTACATTCTCCTTGGCCCCCTCAAATCTGTTCACCCTAAAAGAGGAACACAAATAGCACATAAACTCCAGACCAAGTCTCAAGGGACAATGCCAAAGAATAGGAAACTTTCATCGGTATGGTTTGCTATCCAAACCCCTCAGAGCAGCATTCTTAGCCCTCTTAGTCCCCATTTCCCACCAAAAAAGAATATTTGAAAGTCAAGAGTCTTCTATTTGGGCCAAAGTAGCTTTTACCTAAGTAGAAGGCCAGGGGTAAAAGTGCTAAAGAGGAAAAGGAAGGAATAGGAAGAAAAAAAGAATAGGTAGGTGCAGGCAGCCATCAAGCTTCACCTAGTCCTGAGGGAAGGGGAGAGGTTTTGAAACACAATGTAGACTATCTGGGTCAAAGGAACATGTTTGTACACAATTAGTCCCTCCCCAAAGAGAAAGAGTCACACAGGGAGGAGACTGGTAGCTAATTAATCGCTCAGCATCACCCAACTCCTGGGCCAGAACGTTATCTACAGTCCCGATCGAGAAAACCCCAAGTGAGCCTGACACAAAGGAAAGTTGGGAAAGAGCACATCTGTGAAAATCGGGCCACCGATGTTGGAAAGTCCAGACACCCCCAACCTTATGTTTATACCTTTTGCTATTTTTAGCTCCCGCCCATCCCACGTGGCCATCTTCTAAATGTCCTTATATCCCCTGTGTGGTCTCCACGCCAGGGGCAATGCTCACGCCCAGTTGGAGATTCATGGGACACAACCTCCCCTGAGTGCCCATGCCTTCCTCTAACAAGTCAACAAATCCTTTTTTTGTGAGAGACAGGAGCTCTGGATACCTATCTATGTATTGAGAGGCAGTTATAGAAGCAGGAGAGATGGAGTATCTTGACCTACTTTGGGTTGAATGAGACATTTGGCCCTGTTCCTTCTAACTTTGGTCTACCTTTGGGCCTGGACCAGCAGGCAGTTTATGTTCTCTTTCTGACCCTCCTCCAGGCTGAGCTGTACCCTTGGCTGGCCCATCCTGCATGGAGCATAAGTCTCTAATCACTTAGCTCCTCCTTGGCTGGCTAAGTTCTTCTTCCTGGGTCTTTTGCTTTTTTGTTTTCTGTCCACATGCCTGCAACCCCTTTCAGCTCTTTTCAGAGAAAAAAAATATCTTATGAATAATCAACCAGTCCAATGTAGCTATGCTCGTCTTGTAGAAGGTCTATACTCAGAAGTACTCATTAGAGTCTACTCATCCTATTACAGGCAAAGGAGGGTTTGCTTCCTTCAATGGCAGATCTTACATTTCCTCCATACCTCTGCTAGCATCCTTACCACCTGAGTCTCTGAAGGGCACCACAGGAGGCAAGCCCACCAGACTGAAAAGGACCTCAGAGATTGCTTGCCTCAGCCTGCCACGCAGTCCAGGCATCCTCCTGCAGCATGTTAGACAGCTGACACATTCTTGCTGATGTGCATCAACAGTACACAGAAGTGAATGCAAACCAGAGGGCCATGCTGCCCTCACAGACCAGAAATGGACTCAGATGTGGGCCTGGAGCACGATTTCTCTCCCTGTAGATCAACAGGGTTTCCCTATTCGAGTTCACCTTACAAAAGACTGGTTCTCTCCGTACATTGAAAGGAATTTCACCAAGGCACATTGTTCCTAACACTGAACACTCAGAGTTAGTGAGAGAAGCCACAGCTCCCTGGACAAGTGTACTTTTATCCATAAGCCTCCTCTGTGGTATGCTACCCTCATGTCCAATTTCTGTCTGGGTGGTTAGGATCTGGCAGCTGCTCGAGTCCAGGGAGGGGTGTCTTTCCTGGGTTGTAACACTTTGGTCCCCAGCACCATCACCCCATGTTTCCATTCCCTTTCATCCCCTCTGTGAAGAGTCACCTGTAGTGGCTTCTGCTCCAGGATGGTGATATCTCGAGACGCAGTGTGATTGCCATTGCGGAACTTGAGGGGGCGGTAGACGCAGCACATGGTAAAGCAGACCATGTAGAACAAGTACAAGGCACCCAGCAGGCAGAAGTAGGGCTGCCCGTATCGCTTCCACTTGAGGTTCACCAGTTGCTTCACAGGCGTCTGTTCCAGGATCTGCCGAGCCTGCCATGGAAGGAGAATGTCGCTTGGGAGGACCAATATAGTACACAGTGCTGGGTTTCTCACTGGGTCCCCAGATGGGCAGGGTGCTCACCAGTTATTACATCTTTCATTCAGTGAGTCAGTCATTTTTTTTTACAGGCAACCGGTCAATTTCTACTATATGCTAGGCCTTGTGCTATTGCCACATTGTAACTATTACAGAATTGAACACAACACACTATAGCATCAGGGAGGCTTTGAAGGATGAGCAGCAGAGTTGAGTGAAAGGAGAGTTAGGAAGATCATGCCATGAAGTAGCAGCAGTTGCCAAGGCAGGGAGGTATGAGAAGCCATTCGCAGGAGAGGTGTGGTTGGGGATAAGAGAGAACCTGTTGGGAGTGATGGGTAGGAATTACAGTGAATGAATTAGATACAGTGAATGAATTACAGTGAATGAATTAGATAATGGCCAGATCATCTTACGTCATGAGTGCTAAGGTGGGGAGTTTGAATTTTTTTTTCTGAACACAATGGGAATTAATTGGGAGTTCAAGCAAGAAGGTAGCCAGATTTGTTCTAGAAGTCTTGTGGTCTGGAGAAGAGTGATACGGGACCCAGGTCATAGGCTGGGGCACTGACCTAAGCCAGGTGGGTTGGTGCTCTGCTGTTTAACTACATAGTGAGAAGTTAAAGATACAGATGAGAGAGGCTGATGGACATCTGAGAAAGCAGAAAAAAGGAAAATTCAAAGCACCGTTGGAGAGATTAACCACTGGCGAAAAGAGTATCTTTTCCGTTGAACCTAGAGAAGAGGGACAGCACCCAGTTCCCAGATATGCTTGGCAGGACAGGGCAGGAAGGTCAAGAGGCTCCAGCCATAAGGTAGGAGCCTGGGGCTTCTGATGGAATTAAGGCGGAAGGCAGTGTGAGATATAAACCTACAGGAGAAGGCTGAGAGCCAGCTGAAATCAGAGACCGAGGACTCGTGGTGAAACCATCTACCAGAGTGGCTGAGGCCCTAATTCCTAAGAAATCCTGCACAAAGGCTACCTGTTTCCAGAAATGTTTTATGAAGAAGCTCATAGATTGTTAGCCACTCACCTTTTCTTCTGTTTATTAGTATTTACCATCATCTGAGTTTATGGCTCTAGAAAGTTTCCTAGGAAATTATCAACTAGTAGATAAACAACACAAGCTATACTTTGCCACTATCTTGGAGGTTCCCGGAAGCTCGAAGCATTTTCTTTTCTCTACTTGTCGTCAACACATTTTCCTTTCCTTCGTATCACTCCGCCCAGCCCTGTCTGATGGTCATTGCTTTTCTCTCTCTGGAAAGCTCTCTTTTTTCCTCATATTCCTGGTGATTCCCAGCTCCTCCTTGAAGCCCCAGCTCAACTACTCCTGGGACACTGTCTCTGGCCCATCCAGCCTCCACTTTGCTGCCACTGTGCACAGCACAAACACCCGGGGTTGGTATAGTTTGCGCTCTACCAAAATTATCGCAGAAGTTAACAGGCACTGTGTTTTGTTTATTTCTGTATTCTCAGTTCCTTGTACAGCATGTGGGGCACACAAGGTGCTCAGGATGCTGAATGAATGAATGAATGAATGAATGAATGAATGAATGAATGAATAGAAGCAACATCTATTTGGAGAACTCCTCATCTGAGATGTCAGTACAAGAAAGGTAAGGGAAAGTGACTAGAGTTAAGCAGAGGGAGAGTGTGGTCAGGAAAAGGGACTGATTAGTTGATTGGACTTTTCTCCCAAAGGCCCCAGGAGTCTCATGTCCAGCTGTTATCAGGTGAGGGAGTGTCTGGAGCCCAGAAACTTAGTAAATGGATGGGCTCTGCCCAAACATGTGACAGTTTGGGCACCAAGCACCAGACCCTATATGGCACCCATACCTCCCGCTTCTTGGAGGAGACCACGAGCTCCAGAAAAGACACCTTCTCCCCCCAGGAGTCGATCTCCGTGAGGTCGTAGAGAGTGGAAGTCAGAGGCCCACAGGTCCACTGGATGTGCTTCCGTTTCTGCATGAGGTGTTGAAACATCTGTGAGGACACAGCAGGGAGTTGGAGGGTTGGTGTGTGAGAAGTCAGTCATGGGACCACTGCCACTGAAAAGCCGGATGCCCACTCCTTGGGACTGACTGACAGTCAGGAGTTGGCAAGGCTTTGATTACATAAACCTACATATTATATTTTGGTTATTTCTTCTTCCCACAAACTGTATAAAGATCTGAAAGAAGAGAACAGGCAAAGGGAGCAGGACTTGGGGTTCACTACAGATCTTCTGAAGGACGTATCTCAGGTCCTCCTGAGCCAGGGATTCCTGAGGCCGAGGCTTTTCCAGACGGAGCTGGAAGTGAGGGACCACCACCCTTTTGGGGAGTTTGGGAGAAGGATCATGAGAAAAGCACGTGAGTTTGGGGGCGTGTCCCTCACCACAGTGTTGCCCTCCACTCCCGCCAGCTTGAAGGGGGTGAGGCCCTGGTGATTGGGCACGAGGTCCAGGGGCTGCAGGTGGCCTCCGCGCCCATCGTAGGACAGCAGCAGGTTGTACATCTGGCAGGCAGAGGTCTTGTTGGGCTGGAAGACGAGGATGTGCAACACTGTGTTTCCTGGGGGAGGACACGGGTGTCATGTGGCCGTTGGACCCACTGTCCCAGCCCCTCCGCTCCCCTCGCTTCCTGCTCCCAGTGCTTACCCAGGGAGTCCTGGGCCCGGATGTTAGCTCCGTGTTCGATGAGCAGACGCACGAGCTCCTCGCTGCCCACGCAGGCAGCAAAGGACAGCGGGTGCTCCCCTGGGGACACAGAGGGCTCCGGAGCATGAGTGCGGGCTGGGGTGTGAATTCTCCCAGGGACTGCCTGTTCCTCCCCGCATCTCGGTGCTGGGCTTGGGGACACTTGCCAGCAGAACCAGAGGCAGGGATGGTGCAGCAGCGGCTCTGGCCTTAAGCCTTCTAAGGGCTGACTCCATCCCACCCCCAGCCTCCCAGGCACGGGGCACGGGGCCCTCCTCTCTTGCCCACCACTCACCTCCCTCCCCCCAGGCCTGGCCCTGGCTCTCACCAAAGTAGACGTGGTTGTGGGGGCTGTGGAGGAAAGCTGAGCCAGTAGC
>PVKU01011698.1:0-41296 GCA_004027475.1 Anoura caudifer | reverse complement strand
AACAGGAATTCAAAAAAATGAGGAGAGGCTTAGGAACCTCTAGGACATCTTTAAATGTCCCAACATCTGAATTATAGGGGTGCCAGAAGGGGAAGAGGAAGAGCAACAAGTGGAAAACTTCTTTGAACAAATAATAAAGGAGAATTTCCCCAATCTGGCAAAGGAAATAGACTTCCAGGAAGTCCAGGAAGCTCAAAGAGTCCCAAAGAAGGTGGACCCAAGGAGGAACACACCAAGGCACATCATAATTACATTAGCCAAGATTAAAATGGAGAGAATTCTAGAAGCAGCAAGGGATAAAGGCAGAGTCACCTACAAAGGAGTTCCCATCAGACTGTCAGCTGATCTCTCAAAAGAGACCTTACAGGCAAGAAGGGGCTGGAAAGAAGTATTCCAAGTCATGAAAGGCAAGGACCTATATCCAAGATTGCTCTATCCAGCAAAGCTTTCATTTAGAATGGAACGGAAAATAAAGCGCTTCTCAGATAAGGTCAAGTTAAAGGAGTTCATCATCACCAAGCCTTTATTATATGAAATGTTAAAGGGACTTATCTAAGAAAAAGAAGATAAAAAATAGGGCAGTAAAAAGACAGCAAACTCATAGATAGTAACAACCACACCTGAAACAAAAGCAAACTAAGCAAACAGCTAGACCAGGAGCAGGAACACAGAAATGGAGATCACATGGAGGGTTTGCAACAGGGGAGTGGGAGGAGGAGAGAGGGAGAAAAAGTACAGAGAATAAGTAGCATTGATGGTGGGTAGAAAATAGACAGGGGAAGGGCAAGAATAGTGTAGGAAAAGTAGAAGCTAAAGAACTTAGGACACATGGACATGAACTAAAAGGGGGAATGTGGGTGGGAGGGGGTGTGCAGGGTGGAGGGGAATGATGGGGGAGAAATGGGACAAATGCAACAGCATAATCAATAAAATATAATTTTAAAAAATTAAAAAAAAAAAAACAGAAACAGACTCATCAGTACAGAGAACAAACCAATGGTTGATGGGAAGAGGTGGAAGGAATGGATAAAAAAGTTGAAAGGAAATAACAGGTCACACTCCCAGTTTTAACATAAATAAGTCAGGGAAACGTAATGTACAACATAGGCAATAAAGTCAGTAATATAATAATTTTGTTTGGTGACAGATGGATAATAGACTCATTGTGGTAATCACATCATAAGGTATATAAATGAAGAATCACTATTTTATACACCTGAAGCTAATATAATATTGTATGTCAACTGTATTTTAATAAAAATAAAAATATAAAGTATAAAAAATAAATGCTGGTTTAAGGAATATACACGCGAAAAATGTATCTTAGTTTAATCCAAGAAGTCATGTGACAGCTAATGTGTGTCATTTACATATTTTTTCATAAAGGACTTGAGTTGGTCACAGAGGTTAAGACTGCGGGATAACCATACTGGGGAAAATAACATGAATCTGAAAAAAATTTGTTTTTGTTTCTTAACTGCTGTTAATGCATGCACCTGGTGAAATTCCTAGTGATTCAGATGGATTTCACTGACTGTCAGGGTTTAAAACTCATTCGTTACCAACAGACAAGAGGTGACAGAGGTTAATGTAATGCCCATTGTGAGAGGTAGTGGCAAGTCTGGGTAACAGATCTCTGATTTCCTGAAAATAATGCTTGACTCACAGCTGCTGTGAATCAGTAATAAGTACTTAAAGGAAAGTGCAAAGAGCCCCAAGTAGGGAAAACAGAAAACATCTTGGATCATCAAAAAAATGCACAGAGATTAGTAGAGACATATTTCATTAACATAGCAAAAGAACTATCGAACTCTGCTTAGAGTATGACCCATTGATGAAATTGTATGCCCCAGTGTGTTTATACTGTCATGTAGGGGAAAAAAACATAGGAGGAAATATTTCAAAATGATAAGAGGAATTATTTCTTGATGATAGGCTTATGGGTGATTTTCTTTTTAAACATTTCAGTATTATCTTTTTTTCTCACAAAACGCATGCATTTTTTACATGTGGAAAAAAGCCTTTAAAAGACAACCTTGAATTGTACTGGTGAATATTAACTCAAAGCAGAATGTCTTTTGTGTGACAGATCTCCCTTGGACTGCAAGGTAATGAATGTGAGGTGATAGTTCAGATGGCATCATTTGCTCTTTGGCCAATGATGAATCACCAAAGTCTGTGTTAGGGCACTTGCAAAGAAAGGGAGACACCAAAAGTTAGATTATTTTGAAGAAAGGTGCTACTTGACTTTTGATATTTCAGAAAAGTCTAAAAGTATTTGTCCAGGGAAAATATCAGGACATTGTTGAAGTGATGTACATTTATTTATTATTTAATGCCATTTTTATTTTTAAAAACATGTAGGTGGAGAGATGCTTAGTATATATAGATGGAGGCACGCCTAAGTTTTTTTCAAGGTACAAAAAGCACCAAATAAAATTGTTACCTCCTAACTTCTCATTAAAAATAAAATAATATTTAGTCATAAAATAAGTACACACCAGTCCAACACAGGTCTATTTTTTTCCTTAGACAAATTCTTCTGTGCTTTTCTGAAATATCAGGAATCCCAAATTTTCTCCAAAATAATTTTTGTGTGTACCTTTTTTTTTTTTGGTCTGAAGCCCTAAACATATGCTTAGTCTACTGAGCCAATTCAATATCACCAAAAAAACGAATCATGGCATCTGAAATATTCAAATAAAAATCCAAATAAAGCCCTAGCCATTGTGGCTCAGTTGGTTGGAGCATTGCCCGTGGACTGAAAGGTCGCAGATTCGATTCCTGGTCAGGGCACATATCCAGGCTGCGGGTTCCACCCCTGGCTGGGGTGCATGTGAGAAGGCAATTGATGTTTCTCTCTCACATTTATGTTTCCCTTTCTGTCTCGCTTTCAAAATCAATGAAACAAAAAAATGTCCTCGGACAAGGATTTAAAAAAAATCCAAATAAAAATGAGCCACACATAATGCAGATTTACTATATTTGATATTTTAAAATTCCAATTGGCAAGATAATTTTGTTAAATTTTCTAATGTGGCAGACTTGGGCTCATGAGATTTAGAATCCATCCCAGTTAGAACATTTATCAAACTCGAACCTGAGCGAGTCTAACCTTTCTAAGACTGTTCCCACTTATTTAAAACAATTACAATGGTAGCATTTGTGGGGATATAAATAAAAGATAAAATAATGTAAAATGACTGAAAACTACAAAAGATTATATTAATATAAGGCATGATGATTGATATAAGGTATGTTATTTTTGTCATTAACTCTTTCACGTGTGTACATCTTATATCCTCCAAGGATGTAATTCATGTAAGAGGTATACAAAGAGTTGTTTTCCAATTGATTAATTCATCTCATTTGAAAACACATTTTAAGTTGGAAGATTAATAGCTAGGATGTGAAAACAGGAGGAATTGTAGGTGACCTCCGAGAATAATACCCAAGTATAAATCCAGTTTATTTATTTCAGTAAAAACCGACTGTCGAGTTATTTATGTTGAAACTTCCATGATAAATTTGGTTTTCTTCTAGGCTCCAACTATGGGGGAAGAAGCATTAATCTTTTGATAAACCTGTAAGAAATGAAGAAAGCCATTTTGTCTCTCCAGATACTTTCTAAGTCACTCTGATGAAGACTTGAAGCATGTACATAAAAAGGAAATATGTTTTGCCCTGATTAGTGTGGGTTGGGTGTCCTACCACAAAGTAAAAGGTCACTGGTTGGATTATGGGTCAGGGCACATGCCTGGGTTACAGGTTCGGTCCCTGGTCAGGGTGCATAGGAGAGGCAACTGATCAATGTTTCTCTCTCACATTGATGTTTCTCTTCCTCTCTTTCTCCCTCCCGCCCCCCAAAAAAATAAATAAATAAACTCTTTAAAAACAAAACCTGAAATATATTTTGAGGTTACTTGGAGAAATAAAAAACACCCTATCATAAAGTGAGAAATTAGATAATGTGCTTTATTCCAATCAAAACAAGTTTCACCAAAGTTTAAATACCCATCAAAATATTCACTGTCTCAACATGAATGGCATTTTCAAGACAGTGCTTGAGAAAAAGATATTTAATAAAATTAATTTTCTGTTAAATAGCATATTTAAACAATAACTTGAATGTACCTTTATATATTTTGTTTTTTCTCACATTAACTTGCTGGCTCTTGAATTATTTTGTATTTAGACCCCATGCAACCACATTTCATTTTTCAAGATTAGCCCTACAGAAGGGAAGAATTTTAATATGGTATCATGTTCCATACAATTTCTGAGACAGGGCTCTTGTGAACTGGCCAACTTTTAGTTCCCCGCATTCTGACAAGATGACATGTAAATTTCTCCATCAGATGACCAATTAAATTTCTTTAAAAAGTCCCAATTCTGTAATTTAAAAGTCCATCACAAAATGGAGTTTTGCTATTATAGGTCTAGAAGTACCTGATATATTAAGCAACTGAAACATACTCTTAAATGGGCAGTTTATTTTAGAAAAAGAGGAGGTTTTGAGACAGAATCTAGTCTATCCCAAATAAACCCATGTCTACATCACACTTATGGAGGAAAAGAATGCACTGCCTTATCTGCTTACCCAGGTGACAACTCACATTTGCTATCAGGAAGTTCTATGTTTTGTATTTAAAATCTTCATCCTCTTAATGGAGTTGAATCCCAATGACCATATTTTAAGTTTCAAAAACAATGGCAAGAAGCAATGCCCTATGTACAAACCCTCATCTCTTCTGAAGCGAATAATTGTCATTTCTTAGTTTTCTCCGTGCAATTATCCTAGTTTCTTTATCCCTTCTTAAATTAGAGTTCAATTTGTAATCGTTTGAACAAACTTCATTTTTCTGTGGCTACTCCGTGAAGGCCATGTAATCATCTCAAGTTGTGGGACCAAAATCTAGACCTGTATTCCTGTCATGGTCTGACCACACAGCTGAGGCCTATGACCATCTGCTCCGTGTCCAGGGCTTACAGTGATTTGCCTCTGCTCAGACTGTACCAACTTCACCTATAAAACCATGTCCCAGTGAAAAGTCAACACAAAGGAAATAAAGCCATAGAATAGAGTCAACTATAACATATCTTAATTCTTTAAAGTTTATTGTACTGGTGAATACTGAAATTATAATTTTTGGAGGCCAGAAGTTATCACCAAAAAATTCAGGATGCAGTGTGTTGAAATTTTGATATGATGTGTAAGCTCAGTAACTTTCCTTGCTCGACTTTAGGTAGCTGTTACAAGTAGGCACCTGATAGCATGGCTTTACAGAGTTATGAATCTACATAATATGATATGCCATAAGCATATTAAATGCATTCTTCCCATTAAGCCACTGAAGAGCCTTCCCATATATAAACCAAATAAGACAGTTATTCTCAGAGAAATTAAATTATAAACCTGATTCAAATACGCATAAATTTTTTAAATGAAGAGCGGCCATGGGTAAAATAAAATGAAAGATTAAAACCAAAAATACTGATATTTTATACTGTAAAAAAATGTTTGTCCTGACAATGATAGTATTAGAGATGACATCAATGGATAAAACTAGTCCATATGATGAATATAATACTACTAACACACTTTTACCTGAAAGGATTTTTCTGGCTTTCATTCAATGACATCCATTACCCTCGGTGGCAATGGAGCCCTGTATCCTATTCATCTCAGGCATCTTTAGTCTGCTGAGCTGCCTTAAAGCCTTGACATAATAAAAGGTCAAGTAGACCCCAGCAAGCATTTGTAAACTACAATATACCTCCTCCCCCTTTTGGGCTGCAAGCCATACATTCTCGTGTTGAGCTTTACTCCTTCCTATTTCATTTTATTGTATAAGCAGGCTAATTTGGAAATGGGGTACTTAGGGAACACGTAGATTTTTCAAAATGACCCCACTTTCCTACTTGACCACCTAAAGAAGTAAATCCATAATGGAACATTTGAGAGAACTCTAAAATGGTGCCTGGATACTGAAGGAATGAACAGCAAATAGCAGCACTATTAAATAAAATGAATGCATTTCACCATCCAGCTTGCCTGTGCTTTCTGGGACACAGGGCACAAACGTGAAAAGGTTGGGGTAGAATTTCAAGAAAGCTGATTTGTTTCAACAATCATTTGGCAAGATGTTCACAAAATAATACCACAAGCCACCTCCCTTTCCGATCATTGTCAAGTCAGGGCTCTCAAATCAACCCCCAGAAACCTAATTAAAAATAAAGAAAAGAGGCAGGTTATAAATTAGCATCAAGGGCTATGATACAGGATAAATGATAGGCACCTTCCCTAATTGATCACAACAAAACTAAGGGGCAATAACAAGAATAAATCTCACATTAATCCAAATGAAGCCAATGAATAATATTACAAACCAGAAGCATGGTTTCAAAAATAAATTACCTCCAAGCACGCAAGGGCATTTATAACCCATAAAAATGATTGCAAAGAACGTTCTACATATAAATGTTTCATAAATGCATATAAATGCTAAGTAGCATGTGTATATATGGTATGCATATCCATAGAGTATACTTTTGTATATTCACAATCAAATCTATGTACAAAAAATGAAATTGTACCCAGCAAATGGTTTCTCCACAAGAGTATGTTAGAATATGGAAGAGAACGCTAAATTTCTAGGGCCGCCTTTCCTAAGCAATAAAGAAATAAGCAAAACCACCTTATAATTAGGCAGGGAAGCTTATGAGGCACCGAAGGTGTTTTTGAGGAAGGCCCAGCCCTATAAGTGGGAACTGCAAATGAAATGATTCCTTTCAAAACACCCATTTCTTGTTGGCTCTTTTTCCACCCTCTGAATCAGTTGCTAAGCTTGGAAGGAAAGGAACCACGTAGCTCACTCTCCATTCAAAGCCTGTTCAAGATAAAATCAGAGCACCATTTTTTTCTTAAACAGGAGCGAATGCCTTCTTACTTCTCTCTCCCTGGTAACCTTCCTCTAGGTTACCATCTCCATCCCCATCTCTGTCTCCACGTCTTCCTCTCCTACTCTGAGAGGGTCATTGTTCACGTGCAGGCCACAAATGTATACACGGGTCATTTAATAGCAAGTTAAACCAGGAAGATAGTTCCACTGTCTCCTACTTACCTTGCTGCGACCGGGAAAAGCTGTTGAAAGGAGGGAGCGATGCAAACTGAATCCATTTTCCTTGTGACCGAGTCGGATGCAGCCTCCGAACCTAACATCAGCAGCGGCTGCTGGGATTTTTTTCCCTCTGTCTCTGGCCGGCGACGGTGCGAATAGGAACCACCCTTCCAGCCCCACTAGAGTATCAGCAGTCAAGGCGGCAGCAGCACCAGCATCACCACTTGGCCTCCTCCCTCTCGGAGGATGGGGTGAGCACAGAAGCAGCCAGGAACTTGCAGCAGACACCTCCTCTGGCTCATCGTCTCCTGCACCCTCCCCCACAGCCCCACCCCTGCTGCAGTAGAAGCTGCCTGCCCCGGCAGCTGCTGGTTGTCATGGTAATAACCAATGGTAAGCGACCAGACTACGGGGGAGGGGAGACATTTGTAGGGAGCTGGAGGGGAGTGAATTTGCTGCGCTCTGGGATGCTGGTGGTCTCTCCTACCTTGGACTCCGGGTCTTTAAAAGTGGGGCAAGGTTGTATAGGCACAGGAAGAGAATAATTTGAATTGAAATGAAATCTAGACTGTAACCTACAAAACAGCTGAGCTATCTGTGCACGTTCTATGGTTTTTCCAATAAAATGTATTAAATTTGCGATCAGGAAAAAAAAAAACAAATATGGAGAAAATTATATCGTGTAGTAGGAGAGTATTATCACTCCAGAAATGTTTGTCCTTTATAGCATTTTTTACTCAATGCCACTTAAGGTTGTTAAAAAGCAAAATGAATGGCTGGACTTTGCAATAAAACAAGAATCCGATTCCTTGGCACTACTCTCCCTTGCTGTTTTAGGGTGAGAGTTTGGGTCTTACTGTTTTTCCAGCTCCCCCTGTGAAGAAGACCCAGAATTAATTGGCACTGCCCTGTACAAAAGGAAGCTGAATCAGAGGAAACAGAAATTCCTTGAGCAAGTAGGGTTTTCAGTAGCTCAAGTTGGTGGATAGTTCCAAACATCTTTAGTGTCAAACTCCTGGAGTGTTTGTTTCCTGCGGTAAATTCCATGCCACTTTCATGAATGCTTTTTTGGAGGTCCCAAAACAGCTGGGAGTCAGGTCAGCAGGTGGAAAAAAAGGAAGTGAATTGAGGAGGGTTGAATTTTAGTTGAGTTCTGTTTGTGACTAAATTATACATGACACTAGTTTTTATTTTATGCAGTAGTTGTAAAGATCAACTAAGATAATGCACTAAAAGCCTTTGCCATGTAGTAAGTGCACAATAAATGATTACTATTATTAGTAGTAGTCCATTGTATCCACATCTTAATCCAAGAAATTAAAGGAATAGCATGGCAATTGCAGATACAAGAAAAATTAAGGTGAGAAAACACTTAAAACATGTTATCTGTGATAATGATGATTACAATGACAATGAAAGAGACAGGGAAGCCTCTGAGAGATTAAAAGTTCTGTAAAGTGTGACAATGGAGGACAGTCTAGGTCCTAAAGGAGTTGAATACATTGCCTGAATTCACACAGCTAATGAACGGCAGAGCCAGAATTAAAACTCTGACTCTTCCCACACTGACATCTGCTCTTGTTTAACCATTGCATCTTTCTGCCCTTCTGCCAGGGAACAGAGATACTCTTTGTTCTTAACCCATAGGGTTATTGATAGGTTCAAACGGGATTAGCACAAGTTTCGGAGCCACACAGCCGGGCTTGCCATGGTGAGGGCCATGTTAATTAACTTCCCTGAACCTGTGTGTCTTCACCTGTGAAATAGCACTAATCCTAGAACCTCATGGAGTCATCCTGAGAATTAAATAGGATGATGTATAGAGAGCATCAGCACAGCTAGTATGTACATGGTAAGTGTTCCATAAATATTAGCTGTAAGTATTTGTTACTCATTCTTATGTAATTAGTATTAGCACCTGAGAGACATTTTCCTGCACCAAAAAAGGCCTTGATGCCAGGGCCTTATTCTGACAAAACTGACTTACAGGTATTTCTGTTGTCGGGGAAAGAGTTGCAACTTACCTTCAGCACTTGGCATGGCCTCCGGGTCCTCTCCAGGAGGCTGCGCCTTGTCCCAGCAGCTAGTGGCCCCTGCCTCCCACGTGAGCCCAAACAATCCCACAGCCCGCACTCACTTCCGCAACAGCACCACTCTCTGGGATTTTGGCCATAGGCATCTTTTCCACAAGCATTTCTGTGCAATTTTGTCATAAAAGTTACTGTAAACTGATTGACAGTTTGGGTTGTTTGGAGGGAGAGGGGTCATTTCTCCAGTGACAAGTCAACCTCTGTAAAAAAAAGATAAAATAACTGGCTGACATTTGGAGGGATTGTTGTTTTTGTTTTTGGTGGTTTTTTTTTTTTTTTTTTTTTTTTTTTTTTTTTTTTTTTTTTTTTTTTTTTTTTTTTTGGTTGGGATGAATTTCTCGCAGTTACTCCCAATTTTATATAATATGTAAATCTTAGCTAGCCCTCATAATGGTCTACTCAGTTACTAATAGACATGGTGCTGGTGGCCTTAAAACAGCATTTCTTCAAGATGATGAGAACTTTCCCCAAGAGTTTGAGACACTACATTGAGGGCAGAGTTGAACCTACATTTCCCATAGAACGAAGATAGGTGCTTAGATATGAACCACAAAATAAGATCAGTTGTTTGCATAGCATTGCCATGAAGCTACAGACATTTTAAATGTGTTCAACTATTTTGTGTTTCTCAATAAAATCTTTTGAATTTTGTTATTCATTTTTTCATGTTTCATTTTGTCCTTTCTCAGGTCTCTCCTTTATTTGTCATTCTTTTATCTTTTGACAGCAAAATTGCCTTACTGCCAATTAATGACTGGAAAATGCTTCCTGCAAAGAAGACTTGGGCAGAAGTTCTTATGCCAGGAGCATCACGTAAGTGAAGTTCTATAACATAAAGGAATGAGTTGTGATGATCTCACATCTTTTAGTATTATTTTTCTCTGCATTTCATCCTCTGCTGTCTTCACAGAGACTGTTGGAAGGAAGCAGAGAAGAAAGCTGCAGGTTGTAGAAGCACACGTGTTTGGCTAGGTGACAGGATGGCCTTGTGCGGAGCATCGTACCGACCGTCCAGGGTACTTGGTTGGGGTGAGTGATTCTGGTTTTCTCTTCCTATCAACACAGACAGAATCAGCTGGGGGAGAGAAAAGCGTTCCGTGGGCCCTGTTTGAACCGTTCTGCAATTTGGACGTTCAAATGCTACTCTCTTGTTCTTTTCCTTATCTGTGCAGTGCAGTTATCATTATTTAATAATGCTTGATGATTATTTAATTATTTTTAGATATTTAATTATGTAGAAGTTATTTTTATTTAGTAACTTGTTACTTATTTACTTAAAATGAAATTTGTTTCTGGCTTTAGCAGAACAGTAATGAAAATAGGCATAGTAGAGAGAGTGTCTTTGGAGAAAGGAACTTAAAACAAAACCATACTTTTATTTTAAAGTAAAGCAGACTTCAACTGTATTTGTAATAATTTTTATTTAACAAATTAAACTTTTCATTTTATTTTTCTCTTCATTGTCATACCCTCTCTTACCATGCTTTATTTTTCCATAGTATTTATCATCTAATATACTATATTATTTATTTGTACTTAAAATTTTTTTATCTGTCTCTCCCCACTGGAATTTAAGCTATGAAAGGGTGGGGTCGTAAACATTTTTTTCAATGACAATTGACATACAATGTTATATTAGTTTCAGGTGTACAACACAGTGATTAAACATTTATATAACATATGGAGTGATAACTTTGATAAATCTTGTCCCATTTGACACCATACATAGTTATTACAATATTATTGATTATGTTCCCTAGGATGGACTTTTATTTCCCCGTGACTGCTTTTATAACTGGAAATTTGTACATCACAATCCCTTCCTCTTTATAACTCACCCCCGTCTCCCAATCCTCTACCATCTGGCAACCATCAATTTGTTCTCTGTATCTATAAGTTTGTTTCTGTTTTTGTTTATTCATTTATTTGGTTTTTTTTTTTTTTATTCCATGCGTATGTGAAATCATATAGTATTTGTCTTTTTCTGTCTGGCTTATTTCTCTTAGTATAATACCCTCTAGGTCTATCCATTTTGTCATAAATGGCAAGATCTCATCTTTTTATGGCTAACAGCCCATTGTACATATGTACCACATCTTCTTTATCCATTCATCTATTGATGGACACTTAGGTTGTTTCCATATCTTGGCTATTATAAATAATGTTGCAATAAACAAAAGTGTACATATTTTTTTTTCCAACTAGTGCTTTGGATGGCTTTGAATAAATGCCCAGAAGTACTGCTGGGTTATGTGGTAGTTTTATTTTTAATGTTTTGGGGGCCCTCCATACTGTTTTCCATAACGGCAGCACCAATTCACAATCCCACCAACAGCACGTAAGGGTTCCCTTTCTCTACATCCTCACCAACATGTTGTAGATTTATTGATGATAGCCATTCTGACAGGTGTGAGGTGATATCTCATTGTGACTTTGATTTGCATTTCCCTGATGATTAGTGATGTTGGGCATCTTTTCATATGTCTATTGGTCATATGTATGTCCTCTTTGGAGAAACATCTATTCAGTTCCTCTGAAGGTTGGGGGACAGAGTTTGTTTGTTTATTTGTGAACAATGCCACCCCATATTAAGTGCTCAATAAATATTTCTTGAATTAATAAACCAGTAAGTAAATATAATATCCACAAATTCTGCATTGAATCATAGTTATATAAGTTATTGTAATATTTTTCTTATTATATATTTAAAAGTATTGAATAATAATTATTTTAGTTGTATACATGCATATTAGCATAATGTCTATCTAATCCATATCTTAAATATACACAGCTATTGAAATGGAAATGTTTGCGCATGCATATTCCAAGTTATCTAGTATATTATCGGTAGTATGCATGGGTTCTTTGGGAAACATTGATTTTCTACTGAGTACTGACTGTCTTCCCCAGTAGTACTAACAGTGACCAGACTGTCTGCCTCTCCTGGGACCTTCCCAACTTTGACTTCTGCATCCTATATGAGATGTATGAAAGAGTGCAGGGTGTGGGTCTTGGCTGCAAAAGTGGCATTAAAATTTCAGGAGAAACCACAGCAGAATGGGAGGAAGCTGCAAAGTGTGGGCTATGGAGACAGACTGCTTGGATTGGGTCCATGCTTCACCATTTGTTTTCTGAGTGACCTTGGGTAAGCTGCTAAATTTCTCTGTGCCTCAGTTTCTTCACTGTATGATATAAGAGCAGTACCTACTTCATTGGGTTGTTTTGAAGATCCAAGTTCACATGTACAAGGAGTTAACCATTATCTGGCATGTAGTAAGTAAATGGCAAATAATAGAAGCTAATAATATTTTTTTAAAAAAGATTTTATTTATTTATTTTATCTTTAGAGGGGAAGGGAAGGAGAGAGGGAGAGAAATAATAACGTGTGGTTGCCTCTTGTATGTCCCCTGCGGGGAACTGGCCTGCAACCCAGGCATGTGCCCTGACTGGGAATCGAACCATGATCTTTTGGTTTGCAGGCCCCCGCTCAATCCACTGAGCTACACCAGCTGGGGCCTATTATTTTTTAAATGTTTATTTATTTACCTATTTTTAGAGAGAGGAGAAAGGGAGGGAGAAAGAGAGGGAGAGAGACATCAATGTGAAATAGAAACATCGATCAGTTGCCTCTTGTACATGCCACGACCAGGGACCAAACCTGCAACCCAGGCATGTGCCTGGATAGGTAATTGAAGTGGCAATCTCTCATTTTGCAGGACAACGCCCATCTGACTGAGCCACACCAGTCAGGGCAGTAGCTTACACCATTATTGATATAATTTATAACTATAATTATGCATAGAGCATTTTTATGGATTTTTAAAAACAGATCACTCAGGGTTATTTTAAGAACTTGCTGTTATGGCTGCAGAGGCGATTTCAGCAGTCTATGAGGGTTTCTGTAGATGTCTAGCTCAGAGGTAGGCCAATGCCCTGATTTACCCCCAGAAAAGAGGCAAAAAGGGAGGAGTTGAAATAAACTGTTGTTTATTCCTTGCTTACTCTCTAAGCGATTATTCACATATTATATATTTACAGAGAACGTTAAATGTAAGCAATCAAGATCTTCTTGCATTTACTAAGAATAAGGATAACACCGTTCTGACCCTAGTACTGTAGTATCAGTAAGCAAGTATGTTAGAATTCTCTCATGAACTCACAGTCCTGTAGCCAAACATCGTATGATGACTCCCTGCATAATCAGGTGGACACTTTGGCCTTTATTACTCCATTTCCTCTGGAAGTTGCTTTTCTTCCCCCAACTCTTCAACCTTCTGGGTTTATCCATTACCTCCTTCAGGGAATCTTCAGTTGATACTAGGATTAGCATTAGAACTGAGATTCCCGTTGTCCCCTGTCAAGTCTTTATTACTACACTTACATTGAATGGTAAATTTTTGTTTTGTCTTTCTCTCCTGTTTGACTGTAAGAACACTGAGGTCAGGGATGCTGTTCACTCATTTACTTATTGATACATTAACAAATACTTCTTGCTAGCAACTACTATGTGATGTACCGGGGAGTAGGGGCATAGCTGTAAATAAGAGAACATGAACATTCTCTTCACAAGGCTTATAATCTAAAAGGGAAGTGAGATTACATAAGTACTTAAATGAAGTTGAAGGCTACACCAGAAAACTACAGGAAGCTCTGATGGCATGTAAATGGAGGATGTAACTAAGTATGGAAGCCCTGAGAAGATATTATTGAAGGGAATGTGAGGTGGGGCAGTAGGCGGTTTCAGACAAAGCAAAGAAAACATGTGCAGGTCCCTAGGTATGGAAGAACATGCCATGTTACTCAAGTTTTGTTTAATGCTATTACCTAGCAGGATAACTGTGCGCATACATTATGTGCCACTTCCATGTTTGTTCAAAGAATCTGCCTCCTTCCTTTTCTAACATATATAAACACAGAGATTCTTCTTTCCATATTTTTCTTCTGATAATTTATTTGGGTGATTAGAATTTGTCAGTAAGTAGCTAAGGAGCTACAGGCTTGGTGGGATGAGAAAGCATAAAGAGAAGCCGACAGACTCAGTGTTCTTACCGTGCTAACAGTAACCCCTCTTCCATTAGAGGTTTGTTAAGTAAGATTTACATGGTAATGCAAATGTAGGCTCTGACGCTGAAACAGTTTTACCTTTGAGGTCCTGTGCAATTGTATATAATCCAGTGGCAGAAAACACAGGGGCTTAGATTACTAGCAAATCAGGGACACCAAAGAAATGAGAAAAGTTCTGTTTCAATGATCTTTTTCCAACATTTAACAATCAGAAAATCTACAATAAGTGTTTAATTTCACTATGCATGTAAATTTTATTTGAATATCGGTATTGTTCTTTCTTTCAGTTGCCTATGGGAGGCACCATAATTTTTATGATTTTTACAGTCTTAGGAACTCAGAATGTCTTGGTACATATAGCACTAACAGTAGAAAAATGAGCCAAGTAGTACAATCAGCACACACATCCCACAGTGAACAAAACACACATAAGTTCTTATCCTGATGGAGCTGAGCATCTAGTGGATGAGTAGCCAAGGAAGAAGAAAACAAAACACTAAAATCATAGCAGATTTTCACAAGTGTTGTGAAACAATGAACAACTGAAAGGAAGTTAAGGACTGGAGGTGGGAAGGGAGAGAGGATGATTCGCTGTGGGGGTGATGTGTAAACTGAGAAATAAAGTATGGAACATGCCAGTCATGTAAGAACTAAGAAAAGAGAGTTTCAGATAAAAGGATGAGCTCAGAGGAGAGAGCTCAGGAATGAGAAATATTTTGGAAGATCAGTTCAGCTGGAGATGGTGAGCATGGGGAACAGTGGCATGAAAGGAAACTGGGAAGGTGGGCCAGAACAAAATTATGAAGCACCTTGGAGTCCACTATCAGGCAATGAAGAGTCATTGAAGTGTTTAAACTTGCTTCAAAGCATTCTGGGAAATGAATTAGTGTTGGGCAAAAGTAAATGTAGTTAGGATGCTGCAGTCATCCAGGATAGAGATGATAGTGGTTAGATTAGGGTGGTGGCAGTGCATATGGAGAAAATGGGGCTGTTTTGAATGGATGCATTTTAAAGGTGGCATTGTGGGGACTTGTCTTCTAATCATAGGACCCTGTAACCACATCTTCTCTCAGTCTTAGTGTTTCATCTGTGAAGCCAGAGTTAAAATCGCCTTTGCCTACTGAATGGAGATTTAAGTGAATTATGTTTGTAAATACTTTAGCACATGTCTGGAACATAGAAGGATCTCTGTGATTTTAAGCTGTTCTATTATATTTTCCCCTCCCCATACCTGGAACTTTCTTATTAATGCCTTTAAAGCCATTCTTTTCCTTCTAGCCCCGAAATTTTTAAAAAATTTCCTTAATACCTCCCATCTCAACATCCCCAAGTGATCTCTTAGTTCCCTCAAATGGCTAAGTACTAATTTTCCTGTGACAGACAGGACAGGTGCAGAGGGACTGAAGAAGAGGAAAGGATAACCTAAAAGTGGAGCTTACATATTTCATGGTCTCATATTTGTGAGACAGCTTCCTTTAAATATTTACATACCTCATTTACATTTTATTACTCTTCAGTTCATTTCTTGTAGTTAATTTGAAGTGTGAACTTGGGAGCCTGGAGCTTTAGCAAGCTCCATGTTAGAAAAATGCATAAGAAGAAATTTGAGTTTTGTGAAGCTTCCATCCCTCCTATGAAGAGCAAACAAACTTTGGGAGAAAGTCTTTGCAATTTCTTGTGTCTGCCCACTGCCGCCTTCTGGAGGACTCTTGCCTACCATGCCCCTGGCTCTAGCTCCTGCTACAAGCTAAAGGATTCAGACACTACCAATCTGAAGCAAATAATTTACTTCTGAGCAGGGATGATGGAAGGAAGGTGGGGTGAAACCCACAGAGAGGAAGTTACATTTTAAGAAAGCAGCTTTCTTTGTGTTAACTCTTTTTTAAACCTCTTTTCTTTTACCCTAAGTCCAAATTGCTTCTCTTTTCCTAGTATCTATTTCTCCTTCTAATACATTTCTCAGTCCTTAACAAAACCCCAATCCATCTCTCAAATAAATTGGTAAAACTCTAAATTCTTGTTGAAGTAGAAGGTTCAGAATGGTCAAGTTAGGACCCCAAGGCAAATGCCAAATGCACACATCCGTGATTTTATATATGTATGTATATATGTCAGAGGACCTGTAATATGTCAAAACTGGCCCAAAGGACATTTGAGAAGCTAGACATTTATAGGCAATATACAAAGGAAAGGACAAGAGTGGTTTTACTTATGTAGTTTACTTGAGCTTCAAGCCTTGAGATCCACATTTTATACACAGGACTGATCTTTGTGACCTTGAATAAACCAAACTAGTGGTTGACCTTCTTGTAGGTCCTCAGAACCAACCCTTGTATCGCTTGACTCTGTGGGAATGTCCAAGAGGAAGAGCAAAGTGCTTTGTATCATGCAGTTTCCTGAACTCCCAGAATTCTCTGAAAAATGACCTGGCTCTGGGTTTTTGCGGAGATCTATTGGGAGACATTACAGGACAAGGGTCGGTTTGTTTCACACAGCTTTCCTTAAAGGAGGAAAGCCTTCATGTCCCTGACCTCAGTATGGGATATCAAGCCCAGAAAGAATATTTTATGCCCAACTGTAGCCTCTGGGACCTAGATTAAGGCCTGGCTCTTTATAAGTGATCATGACAATCTTTTCTAGGTCTTGAACCAAAGGTTGGAATGTATATTAAATTTAGTTTTGGGACCTTAGTTCCTCAGATGAACCTGAGTAATGTTTTATAAATGGGATTTTAGAAGAAGATATTTTTGACCAAGAAAAAGAGCTTCATATAGCAGCTACTAACATCTGATCTTTCCAGGTTTCTTTAATCTGAGCTTTAGCTAATATATCACACAATAATTGTTTGCTTCATTTAGTGCCCTCAGTCCTCATAATTCCCTCCATTCCACACCCTCTTCTCAGGTCAGACAGATTCACACATAGAATAGAGGATGAAAATGTGAAGATGATTGAGGTTAATAATTCCAAGTTCAGAATGGTAGTTTCTTGGTTTGCTGCCTAGTCTGAGAGACCAAACCTGGAGAGGAATCCTGGTGTTATCCCTGTCCATTTTCTCCAACAGTGGTTGAGTGATGTGTCACCAGCATTCCTAGTGTCCTCCTGGTATGGGCATCCCCCACCACCTCCCCACAGTAAAAAGGGAATCCATGAGGGCAGTCAAGGTCCCACAGTCTTTGCAGCTGTACGTGGGAGCTGTAGTTGGAAGCTAGAACTCAATCCCCCTCCAATCTTGGCTTGATTAAGAATTCATCAGTAGAACATTGATGCTCACTCCTCCTGGGATCATCACCAGAACTTGTTGGGTCTAACCATCAAACCAGGATCTTTTCAGTCATGCCTTCCGGCAGGACCTCATCAACACCGTGGGGCCGCCATGGATGTACCTTACATCTTATGCTAGTAAAGAGTCTGAAATTGGTTTTCACATGTACACTTTCGTGAACACACTTGTTGTGGCAGAATCAAGTGGAATAGAGCTTTATGCTAAGTCTTTTATCCTATTTCTCCACTGAGTCACTTTTTACTCTGGGTAAGAGCCTCAGCATTGAGGGCTGGCCAAGGAGGAGTAATAGAACCCTGTGCTTTAGTCACACACTCATCTTTCCAATACTACTTCCTACTCTTTGTCTTTGTGGCAGGTTTCTATGGGAGCCTTTATAGTCAAAAGAGAGGATTCTTTTTCAGTGAGAAACCTTTAAAGTCTCCAGAATTAGCAGGAGTTTTAATAATCCAAGGCTAATATCAGGGACCACATTTTGAGTCAGAGCTTCACATATCTCCTGTCATTTGTGTTCTGATATGTGTTGCCCCTTTTTTGTCTCCCATATGCAAGGGGGCAGGTGGACAGAGATGAGTGGGAAATAACCCACTTGTTTTCTTCTGAGAGCTTCAGATAGACCTTTGCCATCCTGAGGGGAACTCTTTGGAGACATGGGACCATCCTGCGCCCCCAGGCCCTGGCACAGCATACACTTTAAAGTGCACAGTGAGCACTGCCCCATCCCAGATCTGTGAGAGTGTGGCCTTTATGACCAGAACAGACCATTGGAAACTGTCTCATGAAATTAGGTCATTGTGGAAACTCATTCTGTTGATGAGGCTATGGAGTAACAGACACTCTCACCGATCATCTGTACGAATGCAAATTGGTAGTGAGATGTAGCAGAGAGAATACAAATGGGTATGCTACCTCTGTCTGCTGAGAGGGCTGAGTAGCAATGACACACCGGCATCCAGGTCATGAATTCTAAATGCCATACTTTATTTAAGGCAAAGTAACCAGGTCTCCTTGGAGAAGTGGCTGACCCTAGGGCCAGGGCAGTAAAGTACAAGATGAGCCTGGAACGTCTTGCCATGCCAGAAAGTAAGGAAGTATTCAAAGAATGATGGGAACAACTCAGAAGTCAGGGCCACCAGCTTGAAAGGACTCCCACTAGCAAAATAAGGGAAAGTTGAGGTATCAAAATGAATAATGGTAGTCATGGAATATAATCCATGTAATAAAATTAGAATCCATGAGTCTATACTGTTCTGAACAAACAAATGAATAAAATGGAATAAATGGGGAGAAGGAAAATCTGTTACAGGAAAATGCTAACTAATAATTATAAAAGGAATGATCTATCATTTGGAAAATTGTTATTTAGCAAACATCTCCATAATATTTTTAGGCATGAATCATCCATGAATGGCAAAACTAATGAGTGGAAGTTTGAGGAGGAAAAAAATATTTAGATTTTCAACCTATTTCCCCACCAAGTTCCTATTAATTACTAAGGAAAAATAGTAACTTTACAGTGAAGAAAGATGTTTGATATCACTTAATCAACTGATTAAAGTTAGCACCAAGAATAGAAGAAAGAAATCACATGCCTCTTAACAAGAGGCACTGGAAAGAGTAACATGACTTCTGAGGTATTTCTGCCAAAATGCATTGTCTGTTTCTAATCCATGAGGAGACAGCAGACAAACCCACATCAAGGGACACTACAAAACAACTCACCTGTACTCTTCAAAAATTCAAAAGATGTAGTAAGAGGCAAAGTAGGACTGAGACAATCTTCTAGATTAAAGATGATTGGAGATGTGAATATTAGGTGCTATGGATTCTTGGGTTAGATCCTGGGGACCCAAAGCAAAACAAAACAACTTGCCATAAAGGACATTAATGGCATATTTGGCAATATTTGAATAAGGTAGACAGAGTAGAGAGAATTATATCAGTGTTCATTTCCTAATTTTGATCATTGTTGAACCCTTGTTATGAAAGAAATTGTCCTCGTTTTTAGGAAATATATGCAGAAGTATTTAGGGGAAGGAACATAGTGTCTGTAACATTTTTCTGTGGGCTTTCTCCTTTTCCTCCTCCTCTTTCCCCTCTACAGATTCTTTCTCAGCCACCCCCATCTCCCGCCCATTACCAGTGCTGCTGGAGCGGTGCTCACACAAACCTCAGGCGCACAGGATGCCAATGGGAAAGAAAAATTCCCTTCTCCCTCCCACAGTCTTCAAGTCACCCTCTAACATCCCCCCTTCCCTGCCTCATTGGAAAAATTGTCTGACTGGTCAAGCAGCCATGGGGTTCACATGGTTTCAGCCCTAATACCAGCAATCAAAGATTGGAGGGTGCATTTGAAGCTGAGACACATGCTTTCTTGTGTCTTAGCCTGTCAGAGTTTTCTAGGAGGTGCCTTCCTCAGTTATACTTCAGTATAAGGCACCAAGCCTTGAAGAGGGAGCTTCATGCTACTTTTCAGATGGACAGGACACTGACCTCTGACTGCTCAAAATCCCTAGTGTCATTTTCTTAAAGGGGATGTCTTTGTCATCCATGTCATGTTTGCCATATGAATTATTCTTGTGATTAGACATTTCTATAAAATTCTCAGCAAGTTTTTTGTAACAGTAATATTGAGACCTGTAGTTGAGAATCAAGGATTCTCCTTCTCCAGGGTAGAACATTTTTAGAGATTATCTAACCCTTGCCTTCAGACTTCATTGAATGTAAGCTATCTCTATTGCATGTTGAGTGTCTCTCCCTCCCAACAGTATAACCAGACCTCTCTGAGTTGGACCTTTGCAGCTGAGATGTTTGTTTATAAGATTGGGTGAGGTCTCTGGGGTCTCTGCTCTCCTGTCCCTTCTAAGGGCCTCAACTACTGGACAGTTCCTATAGGTCATAGGCCACAACGGGCAACAAATCAACTCGAGTGGCATCAGGAGGAATGCAGTTTCGTGGGCCCCTGCAGTGCATGCTCCCCACTCTCCCATACTGTCAGTCCCAGCATGGATGGAGTCGTAGAGAAATACAGCACAAGCCTGGGTTTTATTTCAGTCCCCTTTCCCCTTTCTTTGCCCAAATTGGTAAAGCAGGAGCTATCAGAGGTAGGAAATGAAATATAATCATCTGTTTTCTTCTTCTATCTCCATCTCTTGAGGACCTGCTCTATGGTTCTCACATGGTAAGAGTGCTCAGTTGAGTTTTTGAGGTCTGGGAGATTATCTCATTCCTGTACCTGGTCCAGTCACAACTTGCATTGTTGACCAGTTTTAAGTAATTATTCTTCAGGGAAGTACTGTTCAGATGCCCTATAGAGTCAACTTACACAATGGAGTTTATAAACAGGCAAACTCTGCCTATCACATCCTCCAAAGTCACAAACCTCACTGCATCGGCAGTGCTGTGATTTTCTGCCAGCCCTGAATAGAAGGGAGTACCTCAGGGATGGGACAGTGAAGAGCGTGAGAAATATGTTCTCTGAAATGGGAGAGAGTTCCCTGCAATGAAGCATTTGAGAAGGGAACCTCAGGTGAAATGGCAATGAAAGCAAGACTAATCAGAAAGTCGAAGTAAGCAAACATGGCAAAAACAAGTTAAACATATGGCAGGTTTACCACAGGATCCAGATGATCATACAGCAAATGTTAGACAAACCTGTAGAGAGAAGATTTTTCGTCAGACTCTCCCACTCATATTTCAGTAGTCTTTTAGGCCTGAGAATCAGTATTTCTGATAACAGAAATTCTCATGGGCTTCAATACATGGATCATCCCTGGTTTAAGTGGTGAAAGATATAGTAATTTTGTATTTTCTTAATGACTTTAAAAATTTCAGGTGTTGTATAGAAGACCTGGTTGATTTGTGGTCTAATAGTAATACTACAATGCAGGAATACTAAAACAGTGATACTAAAATACTTAAATAGCTCTCTCTTGTTCCAATCAAATGTACTTGCCATTGACTACATGCTGAGAAACATAGCAATGCTTAATGCAGGCTCCTTTGGTTACATATGGTAAAAAGCCAACCTTGGCTCATCAATCATCCTTTCCCAGTAGTTTTGAGCAAATAAATGCAGTGCTCTATCTTAGAAATGACTCTGTCCCAGTTTTCCTGAAACATCAATTAAAAAAAAATCTCTCAGCCAGGAGGACATGGGCATTTAAATTAAGTTAGTCTGGGGGGACAGATGGACATACCTTAAACCTGGTCTGCCTGGAGCAACAGATACACGCAGCCAGAAATCCTGAGAAAACGGCAGGATAAACAGGTAATTACAAGAGTTAGAAGCTGGGTCAGGTGAGCATCTAGGTTAACCCGGGACTTGGCAGGGAAGATTGGAGAGCTTTGCTGGGATGGAGGGGAGGGAACACGAAAGAGAGCTTTGACGGGGGTATGATCTGAGCATCCTCCCCTAGGGCCGGATTTGTTTTTCCTCTGCCCCTCACCTTACACTTCCTGGCTAGTCATGTCTTCATGGCCTCTTACACCTGTGGTTCACCTTCTCTGACACTTAAAGTGTTCTCTCCCAGTCCAGGGGAACTGCTATTCCTAGGAAACCTTGCCCACTCAAAGTTAATCTCAGATGGTTTTCTTGGAGCATGCATAACTGTTTTCTGTAATGTGAAGGCATCATGGGGGAGAAACTGCCTTATATGCCCCTCTGTACTTCTTGGTTTTCAAGGAGGGTTAGGTAGGATTTGGTTGCTGTCAAAAAGTAGAAATCAGAAGGTGAGGAGGACAGTAGCAGATGGTTCTATCTGATGCCCAACCTCTGTTTTCCTTCCCTAGGAATGAAAAAGATGTGACACCGAAATGCCCTTTATTCTGAAAAAGTGGGTGGATAATTATACAGAAGTTTCAGAGGCTGGTGGCAGGGCTCCTGCTGGGCATCAGAAAGAGCACCAGATGTTCCCACCTGGGTTCCCTGGGTTCTAAGAGAAACTTCATCTCAGGCAATACAGGGCTGTGCAGGATTCACGGGTGACAGCAGAGAAGGCAGAAGTTGCTCCTTCTTTCTCCTTTCATCCCTTCTAGAGAAGTTCCCAATTTCCTCTCCTGGGACCAAAGCACAGATATTCTCATTGCTAAAAGTATCCTGTGACAGTGGTGAATTTATTCCTAGTTCCTTGCCTGTTATCGGAAACTGACCTCCAGCTAATGATACTCAAAGAAATCTGGTGCCACCTTGCTGTTAGGAGTCCTCAGTCCCTGTTCCATCCCTGGTCTCTACCTGCTGCAGTCACATGGTGCAGGCATGCCTCAGTGACACTATGGGTTAAGTTCCAGACAAATGTGTTGAGGTGAATTTCACAATAGAGTGAGTTGTATTCTTTTTGCTGGTGAAGGGTCTTGCCTTCAGTGTGGTAAAAAAGCACAATAAAGCAAAGCACAATGAAATGGGGTGTTCTTGAATTTCACACAGCTTCCTGAGAATAGGCTGAATCACACCTCTTTTAGAACTTCGCATTGTTGATACCAGTCTCTCTTAATAATGTTTGGTTTAACGTGCTTTACCAGCTAGGTAAACTCTAGTTTTTGACCCTTTGAATGTCTGAGGTGAAAACTTTGTGTAGCTTTCCAAAGTCAGCAGTTCACAAGCTACCTCCTTCTTAGGTGGGCAGAATACCCACTTTGGTGCTCACAGGCACAATTTGTAGAGATGATATGCTTCACTGCCTCACAATAGAACTCTAGCAAAAACAGGAAAAGGCAAGATCAGAGGAAGGTAGAAATGAGAGAAGTAAGGGCATAACCTGTGCTTGGGCAGGGTTTGGAAGACTGTTGGTGGTTGGGATCTAAAAAACCAGTGAGAAATCTGGCACAGGAACGCTATCTCTGAGAACAGTGATAACCTTTTCCTTGAGGATAACTTGCCCTGATTCTTAGGTGAGTTCCCCCATGCCTTACCTCTTCTTCTCCCCTGACCCCTGAGAAGCTTGGTTCTCAATGCCAGCTTCACTGAAAGAGTTTATCCCTAATCTCTTGACTTTGCCTCCTTTGCTGTTTGTGTGTGTGTGTGTGTTTCCCGTGGACTGTGCCCCTTTCTTCCATCAAGTGTGTTCAGGATTTTCTCCATGGAATATAAGGAGCAGCTCATTCAGGAGTCCTCCAAGCTCAGGACATTTTGCTTGAGTAAGCTTGTGATCAGTAGCAGTTCCTGAGGAGGCCAGGTATCTGTGCACTCAGGCCGTTGGACTTAACACTAGGCTCTCCCTTAGCAGTTGCTGTCAGGGGTGCAGTGGGGTAAGGGCGCCCTGGAGGGGAAGGCAGCAGCTGTCACATTCTTTCTCCCTAGTCTTGGCATCCCTTTGTACTGGTTCACAGGCCCAGCATATTCTTTGATTTCTGACCCCCTTTGCTCTTTCCTTCAGGGGATTCTGATTCAGCAGAGCAAGGAAGGGCAGTTCTGTCTGGGATCTGTCAACATGGCAGCTTCATCTCTGGGTGGGATCCGGATCCTTCACCCTGAGCCTGGACCAGTGTCTTGCTTAGCCATCCTCTTCAGAATTTTCAAGATTTGTTTTTAGGTACATATATCTGGTATAATTCCAACTTAATTAAATGATAGCTGAATTGCAGTTCTACAGACTTGGAAACAACTTCTCTTCCTTTGCTGTTGCCTCCTCCTCCTCCTCTTTCATCTTCTTCATTTCAGGGGGATGTTCGATGAATAATGCTTATAACACCTGGTAAATGAGGTTTTAAATAGGTGCACATGTTAGGTTAATGTAACTAACTACATTGTCAGTGACCTTAGGCATAGAAGGGGGATACTGAACTATGTGTGTCTCTCTGGGGGTGGGTCTGTAATAGAGTGAGAAAGCATGAGTAAAGAAAAGAGGAGAGAGAATACAAAGAGATAGAGATAGAGTTAAGTGTGGAGGGGAGATGGGGGGGAGAGAGCAGAAGGATAAAAGGAGCATAGTAGACCCACAAAAAATTCTCTTTATAGCAGGCAAATAGCCTCATGTCACCTATTGATTCCAGTTTCTTTTTGAAATTCTAAAAACCATTTAACTCATTTCATAAGCAAATGATTTGTGCACTACAATTTATATAGTTATCTTAATGAAGGGGGGTGGGCAACCTTATATTCATCATTCCACTTTGAAGGAAATTTGTCCTAAAAGGTAATTTTAATTTACCCAAGATCACACAGCTGTTTTTCTGCTACGCCACACTGTGTCCATGGCTGAGGTGATCATCCCTCTTTCCCAAATGATGTACCAGACTAGGGTAGGAAACAGTGACTAGAAAGAGCAGACAACATTGGAAAATAGTTTTCTCCCGTATTTTACAAATCAGAGGTTCATGTGTGTATCAGTTATTGTCAGGCCCAGAAATCAGAGACCACTCTACGTATTTCTAAGAGGGATTGAATGAAAGGAATTGCTTACAGTGGTCTTAGAAGGGCTGAAGGCAAAAAAGAAAGAAGGGTGTTACCTAGGCAAGAGCCCGGCTTGCTCTTGCCAGCTGCCTGCCAGAAGTGCTGCCATTGATGCTGCAAGTGCATCTGCATTTGAGCAGGGTTGCAGCATGTCCAATCCTGCCGCTGCTGCTCCTCCAGTTGCACCCACACCACGGATTGGAGTGAGCGCTCTGGAGGTTGTACTCCCACCGATGTTGCTGCTATGTGTTGATGTAGGGTCTGGCACCCAGAATTATACAATACAGGTTATTTTCTATCACCTTTATTACTCTTCATTAACTCTCACCTGGGACTAATTTGCATCTTTAAAGTTTGGTGGTAATTTGTATAAAGCACTTCTTGAATATTTTAGAGGTCTCCAGAACTCCAAAGAAGTTTATTTCAAAAATATACTTGTAAGTTTTAAAGAAAAGCACAATCAGTGCATTTCAGTAAATATAAGGGCTTTTAAAGACACTGCAATTTAGCATGAGCATTTCAAAAATGTAACAACTTTGATATGGCCTCCCAGAATCACATTCACTATAAAACTCACTAAATTTTCACTGTCTTTCTCTCTGCTTCTCATCCTTTTTCTATTCAGGTGCTTAACTTTCTGTTTTTGTCCTGGTTTGCTTTGCTTTATAGTACACATAACCCTTTCTGCTTCATTCCCCTCCAACTTCCACAGGTATGTGTTTTGTGTTTTTCTTTCTTTTCTTTTCCTTTTTGTACTTTTCTCTTTGTGTTTACTTTTTTATTTCTATTTCTGATACACTCTTTCCTTGGTGACTCATAATTCCCAATTTAGATTCCTTTTCTTTTTCTTCCTTCAACAGGCAATAATAAAAAGCCAAAATAAATTAATTTTATTTTACACTCCTTATTCGTGACTACATGTGCAGTGAGTACAATGGGTTACCTCTTACCAAAACTGACTTTTTTGTTATTGTCTGTTGGCTTTCAATTATTATTGACTTGTTTAAAAGCAAACTATATTATACCTCTTTTGTGAACATCGTTTTATCTACATATTCCATATTTTTAGCTAAAAATCAGCTACTGCTTAAACAATGAAAGAAAACAAAGGAAATTGTTGACAGTGCTGAGACTTTGAATGGTAAGAGCTTTGTATCTTTTACTGTAATTGCCCCTTTTATTATGCAAATACATTTTATTTTTACTCTGTTAGAGTAAGCTAAGGTTCACAGGGGATATTCTGGGTCAGAGAAAAGGAAAAAATGGTTTAATATTTTTTATGTTCCTATTTCTCAGGAGGCTCAGTATAGTTAATTTAAAAAAATATTTAATTTTAAACAAGTTTACTTTTCCAATGGGACAAAGCATTTTTGGTACACTATTTCCTTCCAGTAGTTTCATATTTCAAATACTCTGAAACAAGTACAGGACACAGTACAGAAATCTATTGTCCCTGTGTGCACGCCCTCTTGGAGGTTAGCTGCAGTTTTGTGGTCCTTTGTCTTTACCCAGGGATGGGCCCCCAACAGCGGGAAGTGAGCTTACTACTCTATCCTCTACCAGGGCCGGAAAACCTTTCACAGTGCCCAAAACTCCTGAATTGCTACTTTGGTGCTGTGGTTTATAATTCTCGAATTTGTTTTACAGTTAAAAGCAAAGAGATTTCATCCCATCTTCTACCCATCGAGGAATCTCTTTCATAAAATCCCTGACAATGCGGTCATGCAATGAATTGTTACCTGAAGAAGCAAACCTCCTCCTATCAGGGAAATGTCCAGGTACCAGGAGACCTCTTAGTGAGCTCAGAGGTTAATGAGATGAATAATAACAGTAACAACAATAATAATAGCTAATACTTCTTGAGTAATTACTGGTATGGCAGGTATTGTGCAGATTGCCCTATGAGGGACTTATTATTATTAACTTCATATTAGATGTGAGGAAACTGAGACTTTGAGAAATTCTCTGACTTCTCCCAGGACACATGGGAGATGGTGGGAAAGCCCAGGCACTCCTAAATCAGAGCTTTGATCTTAATTGTTATAGTGTGTGCTTTTCTACTGAGCCCAAGTCAGGCTCCTTTTAATCTCTACCCAATTAGTCTAAATGCTACCCTATGGGGCCAACCAGAACCTGTTCATTTCTTTTCTCCATTCATTTATGAAATAAAAAGAATATTAATTGAGCACCTCCAAATGTTAGATACTGTCTTTAAGCCTGCAATACAGCCTTTAAAAAAAGAGCAAAGTTTCTGTTTTTATGGTGTTAACATTCTTTCTCAAATAGGTTGAAAAGACCCACCAGATTTCTAAGAGTTTTTTTCTTATCAGATCAAATTTTCCTACTATTTATCATAGGACAAAGTTTCGATCTTTGTAGCCTCTTCCAAACATTTCATCATACCATTTATCATAGGACAAAGTTTCGATCTTTATAGCCTCTCTCTTCTAAATAATTTCCAGTTTGCAAATATCTCTTTTAAAAATGTAATACCAGAAGTATGGGTCTATTAAAAATAAGACAGCAGGCCCAAAATGGAGTCACTATGCTAAGCCTCCCATCACCAAACCAAGACTTAATTACAGATTTGCTCCCTCAGGAATGAAATCTTACACCCGTCTATCAGGAATTGCCTGATCAGCACTAGTTCGGTGACCTCCCTGATAGACGCCTTCCGTCCCCTGAAGGACAGGAACCTTGTAATGACCAAGTGTAGCGTAACTTTCTCATTCTCACTCCTTTCTGCCTAGGGAAAGCCTTTTGTTTTGTACAGCTCTTTGTACCTCCTTTCTATCTGCTAGATTGGTTGCTTGACTATTCAAACCAATTTTTGCTCAAATAAACTCTCAAAAATTGTAATATGCCTGAAGTTCTTCATTGAGCAGTATTGGTGATAGAAGAGAGAACCGAAGGCTCCCGGTATGAACGGGCGGCCAGACATGGGTACCCCACGAGCCCCATGAGCTTGCTGGCCTCTCACTGCCTCTAGAAATTCCAAGTCCCTGCTGGATTCTAGTTTCACAGCTTTTGCCTTATAAGCTTCCAGAATATATTTGACCATTTATTTTTCCAGATTGGGTCTCAAAACTGGCTTAGAGACCAGACTGGTTCCAGGGTCAGACTGGGTCCAAGGTAAGCTGGACTGGGTCCAGTGTGAGACCTTGGGTAAATAAATTTTGTTTGAAGGCTGAACAAGCAGGCTATGCTTATCAAAGATAACCTTGAATTGCTGTGGCCATGGTGGAGAACTTTCAACCTAGGTGAGTTTATCCACGTATGAGGTTCCGGAGAGAACAAGGCACCTTGCAGCCAAGCTCTCACTGTAAAGGGTACAGGGAAAATTGTTTTACCTTCTTTACACTTTCTGGTGACTCAGGTGAGACCCACTAAGACCTATCCCCCACTGATCCCACTCCAGAGCCTGCAGACAGGATCCTGGGGGACCCGGCAAACTCTGGAAATCACAATTCTGACCAAAGGCAGTGTGTCCATCTCTGTCTGTAGTTGTGGTACCTGGTTGAGACAGGAAGGTAAAATTTCACCTTGTTCTTTCCTTTCCAAATTCAGATTGATAGGCAAAAAAAAAAAAAAGTAAGAATTAGATCTTTGAATTGTGACTTTGCTTTAAGACCTTTCTCTTCCAGGGACAGTTATTTCCTTCCTGTTTGTCCTCTTTTCTGTCCTGAGAACTTGACTGGGCAAGAGTGGTTGAGTGTCCCCAAAATATGGCCAGGCAGAAACGTGAGTTGCCTCAGTTTATCTTTTAACAGGAGACAAAGAGACAGAGGAGAAAGAGAGAGTGCAGAACCATTAGAAGCAGGCAAGGTAATCTGGGTTTATGTATTGCTTCTGCCTGTAATTTCTAAGCCTTTTATCTCCATCCAGACTTGTGAAATGGTCCAATCAGACAGGACTCCTTCTAGCGCTCAGTGATTCAAATTCTGCTTACCATGGCAAAGTTTCGTAATTTTAGGGGTGCCCTTCAAGTGTCCTCTAGTGTCAAGGACAAGATGCTGGAAGCCATCTTACATCCATAATATCTGTTAACATGCTGTCCGGTGAGCTGTTCAGGGCTTGTTTGGTTGAGTCACTTGGCAGACCACAGCATCCCCTAGTGGTCAGATGTAAACCTCAAGATGTGTATTCTGAATATCATAAAAAATTAACCTAAACTTTCATGTCAGTCTTTTGTAGGTGTGGGGCAGATTTTGACTGGCTATTTCATGTTTGATGGATCATTTATTCCCTTCTGTATATCAGGTAACCTGATGCATCTTAGGCTGTTTTAGCCCTCTGTCCCTTTCCCCATTCTAGGTTAGTTCTCTATACAAGCTCAGGAATTTAAGTTGTTTTTCCTTTTATTTTTTAGTAATTATTGGTACTTTCTTCTTTTGGATGTGACTATTTGTTCCTTATTTGCAGCCTCTGAATATAAACACACAGGCCTTTTCATATGAGGATCTTACCTAAAGTTCCTACAGAAGAAATAGGCAAGGAATAATCCATCAGAGGTGATTGTGCTTTAGGTGGAGAAGCATTGGATTTGGAGTCAGCCTGGGTAAAAAGCATAACTGTTCCATCCTACTGCTGGTGGAATTAGTCAATACTTAACTTTCCTAAGTGTACTCACAAGATAAGGGTAACCTTACAGGGTTATTGTGGCTCACATGTGAATACACCCCATCCTCACAGTCGGTTCATATGGTCTGTGGTCCCTTCCTTGCCAGCTCATCTTTTGGGGATGGTTTGGGGGTAAAAGACACTATTCCTCAAATTAATTCAGAATCAGGTTTTTGTTTTCCCTCTGGTGATCTCAGCACAAACCCCAGGCCCTATGACCTGTGTCTCTAAGTCAAGCTCTTTGAAGTCCTCAGGTACCAGGGAAAATGGAGAGCTGCATATCACTGCCCCTCAGCTCAGTCACTGACGGGGAATTAATTGCCTCTGCTGAGGAGGAATTCAGGCTGAACACAGAGGCTGCTCCACAGTGTAGTTGAGAGAATATAGCTTTTTTTGGTTTCTTCAATGATTTAGAGCCTCTTTGAGAAAATGGTGTCTCACCTGAAATCTACACTCCAAGATGGAGGAACTCTTAAGATTGAATTCTTCCCTACCAGATAGACAGCTCTTTGAAATCTTACCTATGTCTACCTAGACTTGTGGCAGGCACAACAGATGCTCAGTTAAATCCCCCAAAACCTAAAGGAATCATTTCAGTAGTGAAAGGTGATGGGTAATATGTTTCTGGACTAGTTTTCCAACTGTTCCTGCAAGTGCTAGTCTGATACTAAATGTATTGATGATGAGCTGTGTCCTGTCACTTAATATCTGCAGTCACATGTCCTGAGACAGAGTCCTCAGAATGTGAGGAAGGTGGGGACGGAAAAAACACGGTGAAGGACACCCTGTCTGACATACAGGATTGCTGGATTTTATGAACTCAGCCCTCTGTCCCCACCGTAATCAAACATGCCTTTAAAAATAAAGCCTATGGGAAACATAGGAAGTGTTTTGATGCATTTATTCAGTGATTAGGCCAGCCGGACATCTTGGTGACCTTACAGGATTTCACAACCTTGCTTCTCAGCAAGGCCCATGTGTTTTAATGAGGACAGGGAACTTGCGCCTCCTGTGGGAGAGATTGAAAATAAATTTAGCTTAAATTTTGCTGACAAAAAATGTAACTATGGGAGAAAAACAATGAAAAAAGTTTAACTTTATTTAAAATATTTTTTAAATTAATTGATTTTAGAGAGAAAGAAAGGAAGGAGGGAAGGAGGGATAGAGGAAAGAGAGACAGACAGACAGACTCATCAATTTGTTGTTCTACTTATTTATATATTCATTGGTTGCTTGTATGTGCCCTGACCAGAGATTGAATCCACAAACATGGTGTATCAGGATGACATGAAGCTCTAACCAACTGAGCTACCAGGAAGAGTTTGAGATTTATCCCCATTTCTATTCCTTTCATTCATGTGCTCATTCACTTATTCATTTATTCATCGTATGTTGATTGGCTACTACATACACTAGGGATATAACAGAAAGAGAAAAGGTCTGTCTTTACAGTCAACCTCTGAAATTAATCTCTAATCCATCATTGCTTCTGTTGTTCCTGAAGTCATTGTCCTAACCACCATGTTTCCAGGTTGCTGCCTGGGCTACTGCAGGCCCTCCTGACTGACTGATCTTTTCCCTTAGAAGTAGATTTGTGAGATCTCACAAAAGGAGGTCATCTCTCTATTCTGTGTGATGTCTGCCAGCTCTAAGCATGCTCACCTGAAGATACAATTTTTCTGCTGCCCACCATCTTTCAGAAACCAGTTTCCTCTTCTCTAAGCTAAATATTTCTAAATCCTTTAATTGCTCCTTACGATATTGTTCCAAAATCTCTCATTTTTCCATCCAGCCTTTCCTTGAATATACTGTCTTATAAAATTTCCTCCATTTCTCTATTACTTGAGGACATCTGACTTTTCTATATCTTTCTGCATGTATTTATCCGGACCTTGCTGATTTTTTGTTTTAAGGGTTTTGATGCTTTCTTGTTTCATAATTATTGACCACTCATAATACTTCTTTCTGAGTTAACATATACAAGCACATGTTAAGTGTGCTTTTAACATCTAAACAGAGCACTCAAGTTCACTTCTTTTCCCTAGCTGTCCAGTATAGTAGACACGATCCACATAGAGCTATTTAAATTTAATCAGTTAAAGCTAACTGATATTAAAATTCAGTTTCTCAGTTGTATTACACATGTTTTAAGCTCCAGTGGAGTGGCTAGTGGTTAATAATTATGAAACAAGATAGCCCAAATGGAGAGCATTACTGTCATTGTAGAAAGTTCTACTGGAGGGCACTGAAAAGAACTCACCAGTACACAGTCCCAAAGAAGACATAGAAGACATAGGGAAAAGGTCCTTACTGAGTATATCTGTCAAGCACATAACCACCAAGGAGATAAAAGCCCCTGGTTGTCTACCCATCACAAAATCCAACAACCAGGTATTAAGTTGTTAAGTATGCAATGCATTTGTCTGGTGCTTTTAAGGGGCAATAGGGAGAGAAAGGCAATATAGTACGTTGGAAAAGATGTTGCATTTGGGAAAGCCACATTTTCTCTGTAGACCTATTTTTTTTTACCTGAAAAAATACAGGAAGAGAAGTTACATTTTCTGACAATCAAATGTTCCTCCCATATTTGTGTTTATTTTGTTAAAGAATAGAGGGAACAAGCAGGACGGGTAGGTTTGAAAGGCTAAGGGATAGGGTGGGTGTCCCAGCTCCATGCTCATGTTTTCCCAACGTGTTCCACTAAATATTGGGCTTTTAAGTCTTGGCACTTGGAAATTTCTCAAGTCTCAAGGCTGTTCTATCACCTTCTCCTTCCCTTGGATGGAAATACGTTGTTTGACCTCAATGTCAACAACATGGGTCATGAGAAAATTAACAGGTGGTTTCAACTTCCTCTTACAAGTCTTTGATGTGGAAATAAATTCACCATGAAGCCAACACCTAATGTTTTGGGACTAAAACTTTAGGATATTAAGTATGTCTCCCTGAGGACCTGTTTCCAGAATCCTTGTTAAACACTGAGAACTTTCTGAAAGGATTTAAAGCAGACCAAGAAGAAGGCCCATATTATGACAGGGAATTTGTACAGTGGAATAATGGAAATGTATGTAGTCATGTGAGCCTAAATCAGTCTTAATACCAGATCAGTTCTGGAATACCTGGGTTTTCTGGGCCACCTGTGGAATCTCTTTTGTTTGGATCATTTTACACTGTGATTTAACCTGGAATACTTTCATCATGCTGCCAAAATTCAGAGCCCTGTTTAAATGACGTACTTTTCATAAATCCTTTCTTAACTCTTTTGGTAGGAAGAAATCCCTATCTTTTCTCCACTCCTATAGCAGTTTGCTTACAGCTCAGTTGGTGGCATTTGTCACACGTGGGAAGAAGCAACTTTATTTGTGCCCATGACCTATATCCTCTGAGTCACAAGCACGAGGAAAGTCGAGGAGACTGGCTCAAGGCTTGGCACATGTTAAGCGCTCAGCAGCTGAGTGAGACAGAAAGTTTGTGGCAAATCTCTTTCTCTGAGGGCTGAGCCTGGTTCCCACCACCAACCCATCATCACTTCAGAAAATGAGTTTCCTTGAGGCTGGCTGACATGCCCATAAATAAAAGTGCTATAAAAGTAGGTTTTGGTCACCCAATCTATATAATTCATATTTCCATATGTGAGGTTTCAGCAAACACAATCATGACTATCACCCAGAATGGTATTTTAAATTTAAGGGTATTTTAGTGTATGAGCTTTTTAAAAAATCCAGGCTATCTACTGTTTTGCTCTAAAAGCATGGCTTTTTTTTTTTCTTATCATACAAGGGATTTTTTTTTATTCATGAGAGAACTATTCAAACACTTTCCCTCTTCTGTTTTATTGCCCTTAACTCATTTTATGTTGCACCATGTTATTAATTCCTGTCTCTCTTTTGTTCATTTTTTTCTTCTTATCTCCCTCCTTCTTTATGGCATAAAGCCCTCAAACTTCCAAATCCTGGCAGGCACAATCAGTTGTTTGGATTTTCTGCTGCCAGAGCACTGTGCTCAGACTTCCATTGGCTACACTGTTAACATTGAGTATAAGCAAATTGAGAGACAGAACATGCTGGGTTTTCTTCTGCTTCTCGCAGATCCTTAGTGTGGTACCTGACTTTAAAGCCTAGTGGAAAGAGCAAGGATTAGATCCCAGGTCTGCCACTTGCTGCCCGGTTACCTTGAGCAAGTTACATAGAGTAATTGAGTTTCAGTTTCTTCATCTGCATAAAGGGCTTGGTGTTATTTACTTCATCAGCTCTTAGTGAATATTAAGTTCCTTGCACAATGCCTGGCACAATAAATATTATTTTCTGTCAACACACACTCCTCTCTATATAATCATACAAGATATATAATTAGGAGGAAAAAGATTGAGAATTATTTTGGGAAAAACAAGATGTCTTGTTTCTCTTGTGGTAAGATGGATGATATTGGCATATTGATTGGGGGCTTCAAGGGATAAAATATATGAACATTTGAAGACAACAAGCTTAAAATATATTTTGAAAGAAATTTCAGTCTCTACTCACTTGTTTTCCATACATAACTCGCATTCATTGGAGTAAGTGTTTCCATCAGTCCCACAGACAGGGTTATAGATCCTGGTACACCCATTCACTTCACTGTTACATTTAGCCTAAAAGTGGGATTAAACAGAATCATTTCCCATTCTTTGAGTTTACAGCAAAATGAGGAATTCATGCTTCTCATCTGCACCTCAGGCTAAACTGAAGGGTGACCACTGGACTGTGCTTTGGTCAGAGTAAACAGTTCTAGCCTGAGAAATAAGAGATTACAAAATTGTCTTTACCTGTGTTCCTGGAACTTCAGCCCTAGTATTACCTAGAAAACATAAATCAGGCATGTGAAGTTGGGTCCTGGGTGGGAGAAGCTAGATCTATTCTGTTCAGAATTCTCTGCTTCCATTTAAGTTTCTCCGCTGGCCTTTCTACTCCCCACTCCTTCTTCTTCCTGTTTTCTCTCAAGGACATCACATTGGTGTCCCCTCACTCTCTGCCTGCCAAAACCTTAAAAAACCAAGCAAAGATTTGATGATGACCAAAGTACCTCAATTTGATTTTTCAGAAAAGTCAATCCATTTCCTTGAAAACAGAAATGATGTGTTTACTGTTCAAAATGAGCAGATACCTTCTGAGTGCTCACTGACAGCCCCACGAGCAGTTACTTAGGCCTCTGACCTCACTATTATTGATATACGAAGTGTAAGTGTCTTTACCTCAGTTTATCAGTGAAGTTTACATAGCTAGCTGCGAAAATAGTTACAACTAACAGCAACCAGGTAACCAGGTCCTCTGACACAAAACTAAGTTTCGCAATTACGTTTAAGTCTCCTTTTGTAAGCAAGTTTAAAAATCGTTTTCCTTATTTTACATTAAAAGCCCTGTCTCTATAATTCTTATCCATTGATCTTATTTCATCTCACTGGGACCAAAATTTCTGTTCAGGACTAGACTCTGTCTAAGTGTAGAAGGTAATGTGCCTGGTCAAGCAACAGGTGAAAAGGTTTAATTCAAATCAGAAAAGTATGCAAAGACACCTACCAGATAAACTCAGCAGAGCCAAGGCACTGAGGAGAAAGAGGGCTGTTACCTTCATGGCTAAAGTGTTGTGTCCAGAGCTCAGCCGAAAACCGCACTGAAGTTATCACTTCACTTTGGAACATTTGGACTGGAAGGGTTATATAGGCAGGTTGGCTCCACCTGCTGCCCCACATCACAGACCTACTTGGTTATTGATTGACTTCGTAGTGCAGCCTGGCCCCCAGGTTTGGGTGATGTCACCTGTGTAAGAGAGGAGGAAGGAATGTCATGGGCCTGGAAGGTGCAAGGCCAAGGTTCTGTCAGGACAAGAGTTCTGGTGGTTAGTGAGTTGACCCCATCCTTAGACTGCTCTGTGATTTTGGGGAGGCCTTTCCTTTCTTTAGCCCCAGTGTTTTTTTCTCGAAGGGGACTCAAAGGTCCCTGTGCTCTTCTGTAGTTCTGGATATCTGAGCAGGTGTGCATATTTTAAAAAACCTCTTCATTCTTTCTTGCTTTTTCTTTAGCTTTTCCCTTTTTTATTCTTTCTCTCTTTTCTGTCACCCATTCACAAAGCCTAAAGTAGCTGACAGAGGGACAAGTGAGAGACTGGGGGGACTCAGTTCCTGGAGGTGTGTGTGAGCTTGCCTGAGACATCACCAGCTCTGTGATATGGGAGATGGAGTTCGCTTTTGTCGTGTCGTGTCATAATGTATCATTTGAGAACTGAAATCATAATATCACCTAACTCAGAGTGTTGACCTTCCATTCAATACATAATACATTTATGTATTGTGTCTGTCAGGTGTGATTAAGAGACACTTCTTTATTGTCCCTCAAGTTTCGCATGTCTTGTGAGTAGGGCATTGACTTCCTGTGTTGCAGCCCATCTTCTCAAGAGTGCTTGTGTAACAAATGGCCTTGGAAAGTGAAATAGTGTCTCCCTCTGGAAGAAAGGGGAAGTCTCTTTGTGTTTAGTGTGATAAAGATAATATCTCCTTCAAGGGCAAAGCTTAGGTAGACTTTTAAAAAGACTAGGGATATTTTAAAGCTTGGCACCCTACTCTTGTAACACGCTGCACTTTCTGTTCTGGTACCACTGGGCCCTCTTCACATCACCCTGTGGGAGTGGGGCCTGGAAAACTAGAATAAATGGTGGCACTCTGACTGTTCTTATTGAATACTTAAGTCTCTTGTCTCTGATGTAGGAGTTTTTGTCTTCTCCCAGCATCCATTTAACCATGGCAGTCTCACTTGGTAGCTTTCAAGTAGGGTAAAATCTCAGACCCTCCTAGATACTCACATATGTCAAGAGCTGTCCTCATCTCTGGGGATCTCTCAGTGAATAGAAATGACAGTCTTCACCCTCTTGGAGCTTCCATTGACTTTTAGTTGAGGAAGACAGGCAATAGAAATGATTCTAACATATATCAGATTATGATAAATATGGAGAAAATGGATAAAGAGGACAAATGTGCTTGAAGACAGTTATTATTGGATTGGTCAGAGAAGGCCTTGCTGATCAGGTGATGTTTGAACAGAGACACAAAGGAAGTGTGACATCTGAACCACATGAATATCCAGGAACAAGCACACCAGACAGAAAAACAATGGAAAGTTCAAAGGCTCCGAGACTTGCTTGACGTGTTGGAGAGATATCCAGGATGATAGAAACACAGATGGTAAGGTAAAGGAAGCAGTGGGGGCCTCGCTAATAAAGGGCCTTTGTGTTCTGATCAAAGGGAAAGCCTTCAGAGAGTTGGTGGAGGAATGACATGACATGATGTTCATTCTCAAAGGTCACTTCAACTGCTCTGTGAGGATAACCCAGGAGGCAAGTCCAGCAGCAGGAAACCCAGCTGCTAGGCTGTTGGCAGAGTCTAACTAAAGACAATGGTGGAAGTATAAGGAAGAGGTCGATTTTTCAGTTTAAGTGAATTGATACCTGTAATGCTTTTAGAACAGTTTCTAATACTTAGAAATATTATCCATCACTATTATTTGTATTGTTGCTATTTTTTCAGTATATGTAGTGCTGTTTTGTCTAACCAGAATGCTCCTCTTTATGCTTATACATGAATAAATTCTTCCTGTGTTTTTAAGACTTATTTGAATGTGGTTCCTTACCGGAAAACTTCCTTAGCTCATTCTGGGCTTCTGTGGCATCTTAAGCATGCTTGAATGTAACAGATAATGCATGTTTGAAACTGTTTCATATATGGCTGGCTCTCCCATCTTCCATTTATGACTAAACCTTCACATTCTAGCTCCTTCCTTTGCTACTGCTAGTGAACTTGTTCTTGCTTATGTCACCAGTTCAGGTTGATTAATCCCTTGGAGATTCTTTCAGAACATGTAGCCTCTAATTCTTCACACTTGGTCACCTTCTATATCATCTCTTTTCTTGGGTCCCCTATAACTCCTCATAGCTTCTCCATTCTTGTATCCTCTCCATCCTCTTTATTGACTCTTCTTTCTCTAATGTGTAAAGAATTGGAGTTTCTCAAATATTGGCCCTGGGCCCTACTTGTGCCTCACTTTTTATTTTCTGTAGATGAGCTCATTTATTGATATTTTATAAGTGAGATATATACACATATATATGATATATGATTTGTACATATATATCCAAAATGTATATCATATGTATCTCTTTTCTAGATCTCTGCTCTGCTCTTTAGACCAGATACTAAGTGCCTTCTTGATAATTTGGACATCATATTGTCACTTCAAAATTTATATGACCTACACTGATATTTTGATCATTCACACCAAAATATTTTTTTCAGCCTCTCCATGGCTTCTTTTTCTTCCAACTGGTTGGTGAAGCCAAAACATAAGTGTGCTCCTTGATGCCTCCCTTGGCCTTATCATGCACCATCTTCTGTAGTTAATTTGTCACCAAGTTCTAATCTTGAATCTATGTCCAAAATAACCTCAATTCTGGATACTTCTCATCACTGTTCATTGCCATATCTAAGATGATAGTATGGATTCCCCTTTGGCTTTCTGAAATTTCATTCACCTTGTCTCCTAACTGCATCTACAATTATTTCTTCCTCGAAGCTGCCATCCACAGGACAGATATTTCTAGAATGCAAATGTGATCACACCACTCTCCAATTTCCCTTTGTTCAGAACCCTCAGGGAGGGGTTAGGCTCTGAACGATTTGCTCCTTTCTACCTCTCTTACTTCATCCCCTATCAGTTTCCTCCTTGTTCAGTCTGTCAAGCTACATTGGCCTTTTCTCTGTTCCCTCTTAATAGGGGAGAAAAGAGCTTCTAGCTTTTAATCCTCAAACTCTGGTTAAATATTTTCTCATGGAGCTGGTTTTCCAAGTTCTCCCTCTCTGTCTGCATCCAGATTAGGTCTTGCTTCTATATTATTCCATGGTACCCTGCATAGCACTTAGATTTTATTCTTTAACTGTTTGTATGATTATTACACTATATATTTTTGTCTGTAGGGAACAAATATTGTTATTCTGTTTACTGCAGTACCTGGCAAAGTGCCTGGAGAATAGTAGCTTCTAAATGAATATTTGTTGAAAACATGAGTTAAGAGATATATATAAAACTTAATATATAATATAAATTATGTATAAATTAAATATATATAAATTTTCCTAAAGTCCCAGATTTATGTCTTATTTCTGTCTCCAGTGTTGCTATAGAATAGTCATTCATTGGTTCATTTAGTCTTACTTATTCAACTATTGTTATAGCCCAAATATTCGTTGACTTCCTACTGTTTAAAAGCTCTGGACTTAGTGCTGAGGAAATGGGGTGATTTCTGACTTCATGGAGTTTAGGCTGCGCATTGACATATATTGGTTGGATGAGTAAAGCTTTCTGCTTTCATCTTAGATCATAACAAATAGTCTTGCTGCCAATATTAAGGTTCTGATAGCCACTGTAAAGGGGGCTAATCTTTGAGAAAGGGAATTTTTCTTTGGTCTCCCACAGAGAATTAGCTGGGATGTGGTCACAGGAATTCCTTAGGTAGTAACAGCAGCAGTAACAGAATTCAGACTAGACCTGTCTGTGAAGCCAAAGCTTGGGCTCTTCCCACCAAATGCTGATTTTTAAACATTTTAACTGTGGACCAAAGTAAAAACTAAATCTTGTCTAATGGCCCAGTGCATGTCTACATATGTGTGGACATATAAAATGGTTAAGAAACAAAATGTAGCCTCATTCTACGTGGTGACAGTTGTTATTTTTTAATCTGTTCTACCTCATAGCTCACCAACTCTGACTGGAGTTTGAAAAACCTTTTACTATAGTGGTGCCCTATGGACTCAGTGTTATTGTTTTAAATGTTGCAAAACTCAGATAAAATTCTACTTAGAAACTGGCCCTAAAATTGGGATGGGAACTGGGTCTTTGGAGGTAGCAAGTTGAAGAGGACGTGAACAAGCAGACCTGGCTCCCATTATTGTGCTGTGACTCTGGGTAGATCATTTTCCTCAACTCTAAAAATCCATGTCATAATATACTCATTTGGTGTGAGAATAAAGTTTAAAAAGTAAGCAAATATCACGCACAAATATTATCCTCCATTTCACCGGGAAGAATGACTGCCAGCTGGTAATGCTGTCACTCTTCCTTCCGTGGGCTGGAACCCTGGATGCCACTTTTGGGCTCCATATGATCAGTGTCTTGGCAAGATGAATATTGCCTGCCTCACAGGATGGGATGGGCATCGGTGAAAGCAGCCTGGTCAGGAGCTAGGCTATTAGGCATATTTAGTGTGCTTAAATGACCTAGCTATTCATACATCCTCCAATTTTCTTAATTTCTCTGTGCATGTATCTATGTATTTGTATCATCAAGAACTAAAGCAAGTATATTATGGCCCACTCTGCTCTTTTTCAAGGGCTGATTATTCACCTGAATCAAGAATAATGACAAAACTTAAGAGAACTGGTCTCATGGCTGCTGATAACACTTGCTGGAATGGGATATTTGTGGGGCACCTGTTCATTTTCACACCCTGTGCCTAAGTGATATTTTTGTTAAAGCATAATTGACATAAAATATTTTTTTAATATAGTTTCAGGTGCACAGCATGGCCATTCAACCTTTACATCCCTTACCATGTAACCACCACAAGTCTAGTAGCCATCTTTCACCATACAGCAATCATGATATAATTGACTGCATTTTTTGTCTGTATATTATATCCCTGTGACATACTATTTTTATGACTAGAAGTTTGTACCTCTTATTCCCCTTCTCCTTTTTCACCCCATGTCCAAGTTTTGACAAGTAAGAAAAAAGGACAGAAACTAGAGATATGGAGCCTAATGCATTTAGCTTGACATTTGGAGACATCTTTGACTTAGCTGTGTCTTAGCTCTTCAACCTTATTTTTAATTATTCATGAAGTTCATGACTTTTCTCAATAAACCCTTTTCCTTCTACTGCTTAATCTCCAAACAGGTTCTAGTGGTTTTGATTGTACCCAGCCTTCATAGCTTGGCAAAAATATTTGTGGTGTTTGAATCAATTAGTAAAATTTTTGTCTCTCGTACCAGTTCATAAAGCTATCACTAAATACTAATTATGTTAATCACATCACTATATAACTATAATTATAACCACTACTACTGAAAACTTTCAAAAGCTCCTATGCCATGCACTGTGGTACTTTATTTTCATTGTCTGTAATCCCTATAGCATTATTATTCCCATCAGTCTACAAGGGAAGCTGAAGCACAGATATTTCAGTTTTCATGTTCCTGGTCACAGAGATCAAATACTGACATATATACTTATGATCTGTACATACATAGATACACATGTATACCTATATACACGTATATATTCACATGCATATGTTACATATATACATATGTGTGTATACTATATACCTGACTTCATATTTCCTGTTCATTCTTCCCAATGCACGTCTTTATGTCCCACCACTTTTCACTTTGAAACAGTTATTTAAACTTAATGACATAGTTAGAGTTCTGGCTTATGCTTCAGGAGGCCTTGGTTCCTAATTTAATGTTGCCACAGGCAACCCATCTGATGTTTTGCAAGGTCTCTTTACTCTGCCAGCTTCAGTTTCTTTCTTTTTTTTTTAATTAAATTTTATTTTAATTGTTGTTCTTATACAGTTTTCTGTTTTCTACTCCCATCCCATCCCTCCGCCCCAGCCCTCCCCAGCTCCCTTCCATTTCCACCCC
>PVKU01011697.1:0-41300 GCA_004027475.1 Anoura caudifer | reverse complement strand
TCCCCAAATGGCAGAGACAGAGCATTCACAGTGTAAACAAAACACTTAAGTTCCCTAAGTCCCCAAAAGATCAGAAAGTAAGAAACAAAATGAAACTGAAAGCAAAGTATAACTCAACCTAAGCACTGAGGTTTCTTTCCTTTCAAAAAAAGTTCCACACCCTTCTATGCCTGTACAACTTTCACAAAATCTTTTTTTTTTTTAGCTTTCTGTATACCTTACAACTTTCTACATGCTATCTGCAACCTTCATAGACCATACTTATTCAGGAATAAACATAACTCACTTCCAATCCTTGTCCTTTTTAACAATGGAATGGACCACACTCAAACACAGTGTCTGGCAGCTAAAAGTTCCTAAATCTGTGAACACATAAAGTAAAAGAACATTATCACTTTGCACTGGGGCCTGCTCTCTTCTTCAAAAGGAGAAATTTCAAATCTCCCCCCAGAGTGCAGGTCCAGCTTTCCTTTTAAGCATCAATCACAGTGGCAGTGTTCGAATTCTCCTCAGGTGGTACCCATTTTATTCATGTGTCATGGATCCAAAGCTTAATTTTGTGATCTTCAGAGTAGCATGTGTGGTCAGTAGGACATCATAGGGATCAGTCTATTGCTCAGCTAACTGCTATTCAGGTCCTTGAATCTTTCAGGTCTTTCTTTAGTAAGATGCAGTCCCTTGGCTGGAACAGGTGTAACAGCTTGTCAGGTGGGTAGGCAGACCTGCAATGAACAAACTTGTGCAGAATAGTTAGTGTTTGCCTTAAATGTTGTATGTATTGCTTAATTTTCTACTTATGCTCCAAATATAGGATGTGTGGTCCCAGAACTGAGACTTGGAAGGGTCTCCCATAAACTATTTCAAAAGTACTTAACTTAAGCCCACTTCTGGATGCTACCCTAATCTGGAGCAAAACAATGGGAAGTGCCTGGTCCCATCTGAAATGTGTTTCCTGGCATATTTTTGTCAGGGTCTTTAGTGTGTGATTCATTTTCTCAGTCTTCCCCATAGATTGAGGTCTCCAAGATGCATGTAGTTTCTATCTTATTTGCAGTACCTATCAAATCTTCTGAGCGATGTGCAAAGAGAATGATGGTCCATTGTAACTCTGAATACTGTAAGGAAGTCCAAACCTAGGAGTTATCTCTTTAAGTAGAAATTTCACTACCTCAGTCACCTTCTCGGTTCTAGTGGATATGCCTCTACTAATCTGGAAAAAGTGTCCACAAAAACTAAAAATTTGAAATTCCCTCTGGTTTTAGGCATTTGCATAAAGTACTTGCTAGTCCTCAAATGGGCATAACCCTTTTTATTGTATTCCTTTTTTTGCCAGGGTGCTTTCTGTTTTAGGATTGTTTTTGGCACCTATCTGACAGTCTTGGGTAATCTTCTGAACAGTCCTTTGCAAATGGAGCCCTTCAGATGTGGCTTAATGAGGGCCATCAAAGTATCTCTTCCATAGTGGGTCCCTTCATGTACATGCTTGAGGATGGGATACACTAGAGCCTTGGAGGTAAGATCATTCCATGGGTGTTGATCTTCCATGTGGAATTGGGATCAGTGTTAGTGAATCCCCATTCACAGGCTCATTCCTCATCTTGTTCTGTGTCATGAGATTTAAATTTTCTAAGTCCAAGCAGGGGATCAAACCCCTAAGTATGGTGACCCTCTGGCTGCTTGACTTGCTGTTTTATCAGTAGTTTGGTTTCCCTGGCTCATTTGGGAGCCTTCCCGTTGGTGTTCTGGGAAGTACATTATGGCAACCTGGTCCATTAGATTCACTGCCTCTAGCAACTGTAAAATCTCCTCTGTGTGTTTAACATCGTTATTGCCCAAGATTGAGTCCTCTCTCCTTCCATATTTCTCCATGGGCATTGACTTCCATGAAGGCATATTTTGAGTCCATGTCAGGGGTATCAAACTCATTTTCACCAGGGGCCACATCAGCCTCACAGTTGCCTTCAAGGGGCCAAATGTAATTTTAGGACTGTATAAATGTAACTACTCCTTAAATAGGGGCAAGGAGCTCAGCACTGCTGTGGGGTAGAAACAAGGTGCCAGACTGGATAAAACAAGGTGGAGGGCTAGATTCAGCTCTCCGGCCTTATGTTTGCCACCTGTGATGTAGATGTTAACCTTCTTTCCTTGGGGCACTACTAAGGCGCTCATGAGGGCTATCAACTCAGCCTTTTGTGATGAGGTTCCCAGTGTAAGGGCTTGGGCTTCTATTACCTTCTCTGCCGTGACTACTGCATACCCAGCTCATCATTGGCTGTTGTCCGTGAAGCTGCTCCTGTCTATGTATGGCTCCCTGTCCAGTGCAACCAGTAGTTGGTCTAGCAGAACTTGGCTTGCTAGAATAAATTCTGTCAGTAATTCCCAAGAAGTCATGCTGGAGGGTTGAGTTTCCCTCCGTGTCTGGGAGCAGGGTGGCCAGATTCAAAGTTGTGGTAGTCTGCAAGGAAACATTTGGGTTGGCCAACAGAATATCCCAGTATTTCCCCAGGTGCCCTGCTGTTGGCCAATATCCTCCTGTCTTTTTCAGTAGAGTTAGGATCTGGTATGGCATCAGTACCATATAGTAGGTTGTCCCAAAGTGAATTTCTCAGCTTCCTGCAAGATGTCATAGGTAGCTGCCACTGCTCCAAGGCATGGTGGCCATCCCTTGTGATCCATCTGCTTTGAGAGAGAGGCTGTGCACTAAGGAATGTTTCCCAGAGTCTGTATTAGTAAACCCAGGCCATTCCTCTGCCTTTCATGAACATACAATTTGAAAGACTTCTGTAAATTGGGCAATGCTAGTGTGGGAGCTGAAACTAGGTTTTTCTTTAAGGTATCAAATGCCATCTGGCAATCCTTTGTCCATTCAAAGGGTTTCAAGGATTTGTTCAGTGGTTTCACTATGAGTCCAAATTTGGAATCCAAATTTGGCAAAACCCTATAATCCCTAATAACCCATGAAGCTGCCTTCAGTTTTCTGGGATTTTTAGTGTAGCGATGGCTTGTTTTCCATCTTCCATTAAGCTCCTAGTGCCCTGTTTCAGTTGGAATCCCAGGTATTCCACAGCCTGTTTGCAAATCAGGGCCTTGTGAGATGATACATTATATCCCCTTTTTGCCAGGTAATTTAGGATTGTGATGATGTTGAGCAAGGAGTCCTTGTAGGTGCTGCTAGTTGCACCAGTCCTCTACTGGTCAATGTCATCTACATATTACAGAAGAACTTCTGATTTCAATTGAATATTCCTTAAGTTCTTGGCTAATACTTCACCAGATACAGTTGGGGAGTTTTTAAATCCTTGTGGCAGCACTGTTCAGAAGTATTGGAATATGGCTTTTCTTTCTCAGCCCTGCCATTCAAAGGTGAACAGTAGTTGAGCCTGTTCATCTATTAGGTTGCAGAAAAAGGCATCCTTCAAGTGTGGGACTGAAAACCATTTGTTATCCCCAGGAACATGGATAACAGAGTGTAGGGGTTGGACACTGTAGGATGAATGTCCTGAGCAATGTCATTTATTCCTCTAAGATCCTGTACAAACCAATATTTATCCAAGTGAGGCTCTTTGATAAAATGGGAGTATTGTAGGAAGACTGGCATGACTGAATTAGTCCCAATTTTAAGAATTTCTGCAATACTGGATGAATCCCCTCTAAAGACCCCTTTTTTGATGTGGTACTATTTCTTCCATGGGATCCGCACTCCTTCTTTTAGGTTAATTTTTATGGGTTGGTTGTTAGCTGCTTTACTTGGGGTTCCATCAGCCCAAATGGTGTTCATAGATCTCAGGTGGGAAGAGTTCACCTCCAAAACCTTCCAGGCAAGTCAGGAGTGCCTGGAGCTAGAGAGCATGTTCCATGGGAACCTCTGTACATAGTTTCTGCTTTTCAGGAGAAAAAGTTATTTGTGTGTGCAGTTTGCAAAGTAAATCTTGGCCCAGCAATGGAATAAAGCAGTTTGGCATGTAGAGAAAACTACGTACGATCTTTTGATTTCCAAGCTGGCAGTCTAGGGCTTGAAAAAAGGCCTACTTTTGTAATTGCCCAGTCACTCCAGTAATTGTTACAGTATCTGAACTTTCCTTCATTACTTTTGTATTCAGCATTGAGTAAATATATAACTCCCGTATCTTCAAGAAAATCAATTGGCTTGCTTCCCACCACCAGCAGTTTGCAGGGCTCCTGTGGGCATATAATAATTGGTCAGGAGATGTCCAAGGGAGCCCCTGGGCATCCTCATTTGTCATCAGACTCCCTTCACCCTTTTAGCATTTCCTGGTGAGGGTTTCCATCCTTACTTTCCCCTTTGAATTTCGGGCACTTCTTTCTGCAGTGGCTCTCTTCCTTGCAATAGACACATTGATTGGCACCTAGTGGGCCTCTCTTTTTTTCTTTAGCGGCCTGCCTCTTCTTCTGGTCTCACCACCTTGTTTCTAAGAACACCATGGCCTGCTTATCTTCCTTGTTTCCCAGGCATTGTAGACTTTAAATGCTGTGTCTACCAGCTGAGAGGGATTCATTCCCAATGCCCCATCTAAACTCTGGAGTTTCTTTCTGATATCCAGGGCACTTTGCCCAATGAGAGTCATTTTCACTATCTGCAAGTTCTCGTGCTTATGCTTTCTATAGGCCTGATAGATCCTCTCTAAAAATTTAGAAGGGCCCTCATCTGGCTTTTACTAAATGGCCAGTATTATATTCAGGCTCTTTTGCTCAGGCACCCTTTTCTTAAGCCCTTCTAGTATATATTTTCTGTAATGTTCCAGGAAGGCTAGGCCCCCACCATTTGGGTTCTAGTCAGGCCCTGTCAAAGGAATTGTCCCAGCTGGGTTGAGGGTCCCATTGGAATTCTCTTGGTGGAAACATTGGGTCTCTTCATTAGCCTTATTTATAACCAACCCCCTCTCATCTGTTTTTAACAAATATTGAGGAGAGCCTATACATCTGCCCATGTTGGATGATGAGTGGCAAAAAATGGAGGCCATAAGATCTGCCATTCTCTGAGGATCAACTCCGTACAAGGGGTTAGAATTCTTCCAATTCAGTAAGTATGAAGTGGAGAACTGAGTATGGGCACAATATTAGCCAGCAGGCTGGCCTTCCTGTTTTACTGCTCCTATGGGATATTGCCCCAAGGGAAACTGGCTTGCTCTGAATAAGGAGGTTCCTTGGCCAAATTGGTCTTTGGGGGGAGACCCATCCTTTGTTTTGCAGGGTTGAGACCATTACCTCTTTGGGTTCTTTTCCAGGGGTAGCTTGCAGTGGGATGACAGTGGAGGTGGTCCTCCTGCTAGGAATATTCTGCCCCTTGAGGTCAGGCATTAATGAGGCCAATTTCCTTGTCTCCTTCTCTTCCTGGGTACTATCAGGAAGAGGTTTCAAAGTACCTTGCCTTCTATGCACCAGTAAGTGGACCTCTGTCCCTGGTGAAATCCTATTAAGCAACAACATAAATGCCTTGACATAATGGATTTCATCCCATTTATGCAACTGTTGGCAATACCGTTCCAGTTGCATGACAGTATGGGAATCTAGGAAACCATCCATGGGCCCCCTTTCCCCACAATCCAAAACATACATAGGCCATACAATATGACAGTAATAAACCAATACTTCCTTGGACATTGGATAATGGCTGTATGTACCCCAGTCCACTAAAATTTCACCCAGTGGGCTCCGTTAGGAAAGAATCAAGAACAGCCCCTGCTAGCCCAGATACACAGCTGGCCTAACTATGACCAAAGGAAGCCAGACAACCTGGGTACATAAAAAGAAAACTGGCATCTATGACTTCATTATTTTCACAAATGCTCACAGGTAAGTTTTCTGTTAACCAATCTCATAATCAGTGAGTTCAAGCAGTGGCCTCCCCAAAAATGACCAGTTCTCACACAGACTGATTCACAGCCCTAAAACTCAGGTGATTCTCCTTCACAGACCCGTTTCCTTTCCACCTGCCAGGCATGTTTAAGTGGCTAATGCCCCTGGAGTGTATGTTCAGGAAATTCTCAGCAACTGAGAGGCCCCACAGACCCACTCCTTGGGGAGGGGGCATTGGCTTGCCACAGTGTCTAGGGCCCCACATTGGGTGCCACAACTGTGACTGAACTAGTGGGGTCCCACCACCTGCCACCCATAGGCACTAACTCTGGACACAGAGTCTGGTAGAAAGGAAAATGGAATTTTTATTTACTTAGACACAGATTTCTTCATGCTCGCCTCTTGCCCCCACTGCTGGAGGAACAAGCAGGCTACTGGGGGGTGGCCACAGCAGTGGTTTCCTGTAGCTTTGCATGTTGGGGAGGGGCATGGGGCTTGTCATCTGGCAATGCCACCTCTCAGGACCTGCTTCCTGGGACCTGCTTACTCAAATCTCCTCTCTCCTCCCCCACCACCACCTCTTCCTTACCAGCCTTGCTTCTAGTACCTGCAATGTTCTAGGTAAGGCCTGAAGTGCTCAGGGAGAGGCCCAGGATTTGCTGGGCCCACACTGGAGACAGGAGCTGTGGACGGGTGGCAGACACTGTGGTTCCTGCCTGGGAAATGGATGCAGGGCTTGCTAGGAGTGCACCACCCTGAGTCCACCAGCCTGAGCGTCCCCAAGCCCACCAACCTGAGCCTCTTCCCCTCCCCTCTTACTGGAGTTCGGTGTGCTCCAGGCCCAGCGAGAATGTTCCCAGTCCACCCAGCACCAAGGTCTGGGATCCAGGTACTCCAGCCTGGATCAGTCAGAGGAAGGGGTGAATCCAAGAGAGCAGCATTCTTGCCTGCTCTCTTTAAAAAGTGTTCCTCAGAATCTCCCACATGGCAGAAGCCTTTTTTTTTTTCATCTTTGGTACCAGCCTCGCACATCTCTTTTCTGTATCATGAGCAAGTCATCCCAGTTGTCAGGGCAATACATGAATGCACCAACTTTGGTGCTTCTGCACCCCTCCCCATACCCATGGGGGAGTTCTCCCCCATTACAAGCACACAGTGGTTTACCGATATTTGTAACTAATTCCATTGGTCCTAATGCCTGCCATATAATAATTACTCAATCAATGGGGCGGGGCTCTACCAGAAAAACTTCCCCAGTTGTCACAGATGAGAAATAAAAATGCCCAACCCATGATTTACTTGAGGAGGAAAGGGGACCAGTCCCCCGAAGGAGAAAGCTCCTGAATACCTTCTTCCCTGCATTTTTATTAGGTTCAGCTCAGAGATACATAATATGCACATAAAGCTCATCAACCAGTGCTCAGAATGCTATTGACATCATTTACAGATAATAGTTGAAGAAACACAGGGATTGTCTCTGGTCAGAGTTGGCTTTGGCTCAAGTGTCCATTTCATAACAACAGGGCATAGCAGGTCTCAAAGGAAATAATGTATATTCTTTCTCTGGCCAGATTTGCCCTGAGAAGCCGTCTGTTCCAGTACAAGGTCTTTGGCATAGTTTCCTGGCGGAGTTAGTAGGGAGAGCAAAGCAGCTAAGAGACTAGGGGACTTTTGCAGAAAGACTGAGGACTCAGGCTATGACAAAGCCAAGGTGTGAGGGTCTTTCTGCCCCTTCTCTGAAGACCCCTAAGCCCTTCCCTGATGGCCTGTTGCTACAGTGCCTGTCTTAGGTTGTCCCTCCTCCTTGGATGGATCTTACCCATCATTGGCTAACCTGTCATCCACCCAGGCCAAGCAGGGGGAAATGAGGGAGGCAGGGGCTGCACCCCTGCCAGGAGGTAATGTCCTGTCCCTTAGTGGCTCATGTCCTCATGGCCTTTTCACTCAGCTATAGCTGTTGGACAAAAGGCTACAGTCCCTGAAACCAGGAGGGACAGCTCCCCACATTCAGTAAACACGGAAAAAACCCTACAGACTTATAAAATCATAATATTTCTGTTTTAAACAATTGCTTTTCTGTTGTAACTTGATAACATTCCCTCTTACTGTTATGCTTCCACTTCCTGGTGAATTTTATATTTAATTGCAAGATTTTATGGTACTAACGTACTTCTAGTATTAATACATTTGGAAAATGTGGTAGAAATCCTGGAGGAGAGTAAGAAAATTATTCTTAAAAATTAATTCAGTATTATAGACCTTGAATTTTGGCATGTTATCCAGTCGAGAATAATTCCTGTTAACATACATCTTGAGAATACATATTAAATAAAACTAGTGAGCCAAAATACAATGTATTTTCTTTAGCCAATTGCTAGTGATTATTTGCTAAAGCTGTCTGAAGCACTAATGTTAATCTTTAGATTTTAGCCATTTCCTGCCTCAAACATATATGACTATTTTAAAATTTGCATCTTATTAAAAAACACTAATGTAGGTCTATGATTAACATATAATCTGGTTTTCATTAATTACCATATTTTTTGGAATATAAGACACACTCCCCTACAAATTTGGGAGGAAAATGAGACTGTGTCTTATAGTCCAAATGTAGCTTACTTGGTTCTCTGTGGAAGGGAGGCAGCCGTGGAGCGGGGTCACACATTATTAAATATTTTACCACATTTTTTGCTTCAATTTTTTTTCTATTTTCCTCCTCTAAAACCTAGATGCATCTTATAGTCCTAAAAGTATGGTACAATCAAAAACCATTAAAATGAATAGGGATTTTCTTAGTTACATGTTTGTTTTTGAGTGAAATGACCTTTTGATGATCAACATGTTTTGAGTGTCGGGCATTGTCTTGCCTAAAATGAGCTGCATATATGTACATACTAGATAGATCTAATTATTATTTATGTGACTTGTGTAATGGGAATTGGATACACATTTTGTATTTTTATTTTTATTTCATCCAAATTAGGACTGGAAATGATTAGTTGCAGGGTAATATTTCTTGTCAAGTTGTGAATAAATATGTTTAGCATTAGCATAGCTGTTTTACGAACAAAATCCATAGAGCTTGCCAAGCAGTTGATTAAAAAATGCTCTCAATTCATCACATAGTCTCTGTGGGAAAGATCTTTACATTTGTATGAGTTAGCATTCAGTAATTAAATCTCTTTAAACATTTTGATTAGGCTGAAGGCCACCCCAAGCCTCTGCTCTCAACTTGAAAACACTTGCAGAAAGCTGTTAGGTACGGCTAGGCACTTTCACAAGAGTCTTATATCTAGAGCAGCTAGTGCTTCTCCAAGTCTAGTACACATAAAATCAGCCGGAGAGCCTGCTGGACATCAGATCCTTGAGCCTCACTTTTGAGATTCATTTCTGTAGCCTGGGTGGGACCTTTCCAAGGACCTCCAGGCCTACACTCAGACTGCTGGTCCAGCACATGCTTTGGGAACCACTGTACTAGGAAATTCCATTGTGATTTGAAAGTTGTGACTTAAACAGAACTTTTAAAAATGGACTTGCATTTGGCAAGTACTCCAAATATTTCAGAACAAGATACACTTGAGTAAATGAAATAGTAAAAGTGTTTTTATAGAGGATTTAGGAGGAGGAATAGAAGAAAACAAGTGTGATTGCCCCTCTACTGCCCTTCTTTTCGTTGAGGGCAGGGTCCTTCCAAGTCCTCACCAAATTCCCTAATGACAAGTATACAGGTGAGCATATGGAAAAAGATGTGTAGGTTATGATCATTACAGTAGCTTTATTAACTCAGAAGGATGTCACAGTGGCACAGTAAACCCACTTTTGCCTGCCCCCATATTGAAGTAGTTGCCAGTTTGAACTCTGCCACCATTAGCTGTCACCTTGAGCAAATTACTTTAGGTATTGTTATCTATTACTGTGTCAAAAAACCCAAATTTAGTATATTAAACAACATATGTTATCACTTTCAGATTACAAGGTTTGGGAATACATCAGCAGATTAGTAGTGTCCTGGCTCAGGATCTCATGAGGTTCCAGTGTCTGAAATATTTGGAATATTTTCTTTTTGGCTCACTCCCATGGGTATTTGTAGGAGGCTTCAATTTCTTGCCTGTCTGGCTCTCCACATGTCTGCTTATGACATGGCAAAGAGCACACACAAGACAGAGGGTACAGTCTTTCTGTAACTTAATCTCAGAAGTGAGTTTTGTTTACTAGAAGTGAGTCATGAATCTAGTCTATACTCAAGTGAAGAAGTAAACTCCAGCTGTTAAAGACAGTATCAGAGAAGCTTTGGACATATCCTTAAAACAATCACACTATATTAGCATCAGTTTCCTTGTCCATAAATTAGGAAAATGAGATTTAATTAGAGCTTAATAATGGTAGCCTATTAAGGTATCGTATCTTCTTCTTCGCCTTCAACATCATCATGATTCCTTAAGAATTTAACATCCTGCTAAAGTGTGAAATTCTTCTCACCCATATCTGTATTTTAAAAACTGTCACATTTTGTAAAAGCCTCCCCCTTTTTAAGTGACTGAAATATACCCTAATAAAAACAGACTATACAATCAAGTCAGAGACTGATATTATAATCATGGATGAGAACATCTGTGATAATTTATTACTGAACAGTATTCAGCAACTGTTAAAATAATCAGTTGCATTACTAAATAGGGTGTATCCCTCTAACAAAAGGGTGGTGTGTCACTCTATCAGTTACCTTAAAAAGTATTATACTGTTTGATCCTATAATCCGTCTCTGTGATTTTGCCTTAAGAAAACAGTGCCAAAATTTTGGGTGCAAAAAGATGTTTAGCGCAGAATAGTATTTGTGGTTGGCAGCCTCCAAGATGGCCCATAATGAATGATCCTGCCTCCCGATTTTCCTGCTTTTCTGTAATCCACTGCCACTGCATGGTTACTCAACTCACCCTTGACCAATTAACTCACTTCTATGAAACAGAAATGGAAAATCAGGTTATAAAAACACTGGCTTCCATCTTGGGGGCTGCCACTCTCTATTTCTACATGCAATAAGTATGATTTTAACTACATCTGACATCAATGTTCTCTTCACCCTAGAAACATACTAGAAAGAAGTATACAAAGTAATGCCACTCTGTGTCTTTGTGTCTTAGGACTACATGTGACTTGTTTTACTTTTCTGTGTTTTTCTATTTTCTATCAAGATCACATATTATTTTACAATAGAGAAATGTTTAAAGAGAAAAAGATAAAAATGGAACAAAGTGCATGTAGATGTTTAAATACATGTAGCATTTGAGAAATATTTGATTGTTTAGGGAGAAAAAAGTTGGAACTTTGTGCATTTGTAATTCAGTACCTACAAGAAATATATAATTTGAGTTAAGGTTATGTAATATTTAAAATTTGTATAGGGGTCATATATGTTTATAATAAGACAAAAATCCTAAATGACATGGTTATAGAAAAATACTGGTGAATTTTTACCTACCAGATGAAAATACCATGTAATTCCACGATGATATTATTGATGACAATTTAGTAGCAATTTAGTATGAGTCCTGTAGTAATCTAGTGTGTTCCCCCCTGAGATCTGAACTTTTACTGATGAAGATTCATGAGTTGTTGGTCTTGTCTTGTTTGACAATAGAATTTTGTAAGTGGCATTCAATAATGCTTTATGGTCTAATCTTCTCACTGTTGCTTTACCTTTCCTCCTGTTCCAGTGCATTTTGTAGTGCGTGGGTGCCTCCGTGACAGTCCGGTCCATCCCCAGTGGGGCTCTCCTTTGGAGTCTGCTATAGGTCACCATAATGTGAGTGTCTAGGGAAGGGCTGGCTAGCAGCAACATTCCATTGCTTCACGTTGTTTGGGACCAGAAAGGTTTTCTCTGTTTTCAGCAAGATTTTATTTCTTTTCTTGGTAATTTGTTATTACTAATGGCGTTTGCGTTGCCACCCTTTAAGACCAGGCGGGTTCATGGTATTCGTGCAGACAGAAAAATATTCACAGAGTCATTGTGATGTCTGGCATGCCTTTATTCATGGGTGGGCGAGCCACGCATGCTGCAAGCTTCATGTCTGTCTGCATGTCTCATGTCGTGGCCCTTGCTCCCCAGCCTGGCACCTGCCCCCTTGCATGTCTCTCATCATCATTGCCCCCAGCAGGGAGTCCCTACCTGTTTAAGTACTAGAGAAGAACAAAGCCGGCAAAATGCCAATTATATAACATAATTCTGTGCATGCGAGCTCATTTCATGTTATGGGAGCACTCCGTTGGAACCAGTATCAAGGCTATGAGAACACTAATTATCAGGCTATGGGAATGCTGCTCCTCTTACTTACCCAGACACCTGGGCGAGGAAGCCAGACTGCCTCCACTTACCCTACAGCATTACATTTAGAAAAATAGGATTTGGGATTTGGGGGGGCTTTTGTTCTTAAAATTACCTGAAGCATTTTTGCTAAGATTTGAGTTTATTACATATATTTCCATGATGCATACAACTAATGTTCATTCTTTATATCTAATTTTATTTTCTGAATTGGCCAAACCAAATGGAATAGTCTCCAAAGTACTAAATTTTCTAGGATTCCAAGTTTTCAAAAATATATCTATACTAAAACATACACATCTTTTTGACAGCAAATACAATTTCAGAGTCTACTTTTGGGAGATACCAGTTTTTCATACATTCAAGGTTCAGACAATATTAATAGAGCTTCACTATAAAATTCTATTTATCTAAAATCACTCCTCCGGAGGAAGAGACCATTGACCTATATTAAATGTTCAGTGTAAATTCCACTTGGCTGTATGCATATTTGTTCTTAAGTGGGCTTATTTAAGGGGAAAAATCATAATCAAAAAGTATGTAATGTTCTCTTGTCTGTACTTGCTTAGTTTAAAAAAAAATTGCTTTTAAGGCTCATTTTCCTTTAAAAAATCCCATCATTAGCTTTCCTATTTTTGTAACCATAGAGCCACATATGTATGGACATAATAGTGGGCTAACATATTGTTTATGTTTTTTAATCTATAAGATGATGCATGTACATTCATCCAGCTGGGTCTTCAGAGCTACTTCAATTTGAACTGTGTAATAATTTTGGTTTTTCATTTTCTCGGATTTAACTGATGTCTATAAATAAAGGCTTCAAGTTACTTTAATAATGAAGAACCCATTATCAACATGTGGTAGAGATAGCTTATTATCATTATTACCTTTAACAACTGCTGGTGTTAATAACACATATTTTCTTCATTTGAAGCTAAGGATTGAAGTAGTATTTTAAGTTTATTCTCTCAGCATTTTGTTCAGAAGGAAAATAACTGTTAAAAGATCCTGAAAGCACATTGTTTGTCTAAATCAGTCATTACAAGGTAGCAAGCAGTCCTCATGCAAGTGTACTTGCAGTTGGCTGAGAACTATACAGAACAGCTGTACTACACCACCAGGTGGAGGAGAGAGAATTGCTATAGTTCCCTATTCAAGCAAATATATAGATATGCAAGTGAAGTAAGCTATTATAGTGTTGACCTTGAATCTTCAATACTTCATGTACAAACACAAGTGCTAAATAATTCATGGATTTATATATTTAATTATTATCTGTTACTTGTGATGGACCCACCTAACAACTGATGGGATGCATGAAAAATGCACATTTGAGAATAGTTTAACATATGAGATTGGAATTGACCAGGCTGCTCCTCAATATAGTTTTCCTGCTCATTTATTTGGAATGGAAAGAGGAAAGAAGTAAAGACTTTACATCACATCTTGCCACATGGCAGGCATGTGTACATATATAAAAAATTATAAATAAAGAAGGAAATAATTTTTTACATGAAGCATTTTCTTTGCTTTCTTTTTTAATATATTTGATTGATTATGCTATTATACTTGCCCCATTTTTTAGTCCCCTTTATTTCCCTCCACCTTGTACCAACCCACCAGCATTCCCCAGCCTTACTTCATGTGTCCACGGGTCATATATATAAGTTCTTTGGCTTCTGCATTTCCTATAATATTCTTGAGCTCCCCCTGTCCATTTTGTACCTTCCCTTTATGCTTCTTATTCTCTCTTCTGTCCTCCCATTCTCCCCCATGCCTTCTCCACTGATAACCCTCTATGTGATCTCTATTTCTCTGGTTCTGTTCCTGTTCTAGTTGTTTGGTTAGTTTGTTTTTTTTAGGTTCGGTTGTTGATAGTTGTAATTTTGTTGTCCTTTTACTGTTTATATTTTTTATCTTCTTCTTTTTATTAGATATGTCCCTTTAACATTTCCTATAATAAGGACTTGGTGATGATGAACTCCTTTAACTTGACTTTAACTGGGAAGCACTTTATCTGCCCTTCCATTCTAAATGATAGCTTTGCTGGATAGAGCAATTTTGGATGTAGGTCTTTGCCTTTCATGACTTTGAGTACTTCTTTCTAGCCCCATCTTGCCTGTAAGGTTTCTTTTGGGAAATCAGCTGATAGTCTTATGGGCACTCCTTTGTAGATAACTCTCTCATTTCCTCTTGCTGCTTTTAAGATTCTCTCCTTATCTTTAATCTTGGCTAATGTAATTATGGTGTGCCTTGCTGCGTGCTTCTTTAGGTCTGATGCCTTTGGGACTCTCTGAGCTTCCTGGACATCCTAGAAGTCTTATTTCCTTTGCCAGATTAGAGAAGTTCTCCTTCGTTGTATTTTCAAATAAGTTTTCAATTTCTTGCTCTTCCTCTTCTCCTTCTATCACCCCTGTGATTTGATGTTGAAATGTTTAAAGCTGTCCCAGAGGTTCCTAAGCCTCTCATCATTTTTTTTAATTCTTGTTTCTTCATTCTGTTCTAGTTGAATGTTTATTTCTTCCTTCTGCTCCAAACTATTGATTTGAGTCCTGTTTTTCTGCCTGTTACTGTTGGTTCCCTGTACATTTTCCTTTAATTCACTTTTCATAGCCTTCATTTTTTCCTTTATTTTGCGACCATACTCAACCATTTCTGTGAGCATTCTGATTACCAGTGCTTTGAACTGTGCATCTGATATGTTGGCTATCTCTTCACCCCTTAGTTGTGTTTTTTCTTAAACTTTGATCTCTTCTTCATTTGGGCCATATTTCTTTGTAGCAGGCCTGTTAATGGTACTAAGGCCTGTTAAGGCCTGTAAGGGGTGGAGCCTTAGGTATTTGCCAGGATGGGGCAATACCCTTCGTTGTGTTGTAGTGCCATATGTGGGGAGGGGTCCAAGAGGGAACAGTTCCACTTGCTCAGCTCTCAGCTGGCTTTCAGTCATTTCCCCTAATTCCCACAAGCAAATGGCACTTCTGGCACTGATTCCTGGGTGGGTAGTTTTGTGTATGTTCTAGGACCCCTTGAATCTCTCCAATGAACTCTTCTATGAGGCTAGAAGTTTCTCCAGCTCTTGCAGCCCCCACAGATTTTTTAAGTCAGAGGTTTTGAAGCTTTATCTCTCCACACTGGAACCTTGGGTTGTGCTGTCTGTCTCATTCCCTAGTTGTTCCTTCCAGTTTATTTGTATGCAAATGTGGGACCACCCAGTGTGCCAGTCGCTGCCTTGCTATGAGTCATCTCTATCCCTGCTGCCCATCTCTTCCCCTCCTACCAGTTTGGATGAATGTTTCTTCTTTAACTTCTTAGTAGTCAGATTTCCATACAGTTTGATGTTCTGGAGGTTCTGGGTATTTTTTGTTTTTAAATGTGTTGTTCTTCTTTTTGTTGTGCAAGGAGGCAAAGTGTAGCTACCTATACCTCCATCTTGTTCTGAAGTCCCTAAATAAAGCATTCTCTTTGTATTCAGATTTGACCACCATTACCCCTCTCTCTTAGTTGTATAAAATTTCACTGCTAGCCACCTTCTCCCATTTCAAGTGTTCAGAATAATCTTATTTTTTTCTTTGCTACCCTGTGTGCAATTTTAAACTGAACTTATTTTAGCTGTATCCCATTTTATGATTCTGTAAGACAGTGGTAATGATCATCATCCTTGTGTATGCATGTGTGCTATTTTGCCTGTCAGAGAGATTTTTAACTGATTATTTCATTTGATCAATTTGCATATGTAGCCATTACTCTCACTTTAATAATTTGGGGAGGCATGATCAGCACTCCAGAGATCCGTGTCTTCAAGTACTTTGTCAACCTCTAGATCTGTGGTGGCATCTTAGATTTGCTGTCATTGCTCAATTAGACTTCCCACAGGTATAGAAAGCCTTTTTCTTTATAATTTTTATGAACAGAAATTAAACTAATTATTAAAACAGCTAGTAGACAGTTAAAAAGATCTATTTAATAGATGTTTTTTATAGAGCTAGACTTAACCGAGTACCTCACTACAAATTAGTTCCCTTTTCAATAAATCCTGTACCTCACAATCCCTGGCTAATATGACCCTTGTTTAGCCTTTGGTCCTTAAATCTAATTTACCCAGTATCTGGATTTATTAGTAATTCCCTGGAGAACTGTCCTGAATGTTTGAGCAGTTTGCTTAATCAGCTAATGTGTTAGGCTCACTAAACCTCACTGCACACTTTCTGCCTCACACATCAGTTCTCTTTAAGAAGAAATAGCCTTTCTTCCCTATACAGTGGCTAAAAGAGAGAAAGGTCACTCAATAACTTAATCCTTGGCTACTTTCTTCTCTTCTATAACTAGAAAAGATTTTCTCTACTGACATGTCCTCTCTACCAACTTTTGTTGTTGAGAGGGCATCCTGGCTCCCATGTGAATTTTTTCAACTGAATAAAATTAGTCATTTTCATCCAATTTCATCAGATTAGTTCACACTGGTAAATGGAATGAGAAAGTAAGTAATATTCCAGCTAAACATGTTTAAACTCATAAACAAGGGTTTGGGAAAGTGATATGAAGTAGTTTCTCTTGGAGGTTCATTGAGAGTTAAACATAATGTTTATGTGGGTAGAATTTATAGAATTGCTATTTTGAACTTTTACTAAAGGACATGGCTCTCAGCAATTTCCTGTAAGTACACTAAACAGGATAGAAAATAGACAGACTATCCCCCTAAGTTAGAGTACAACTGTCTAGCATGACAAAGTACCACCATCAGCTTTACTTCTTGCCCATTCACAGGATTTTAAGAAAATAGAAAACTCAGAAGACATTGGGCATTCCTTGCAATTTAATTCAACTCAATAAATGTGTACTGAGCTACTAAAACTCTGACCTTGGTGTTGTGGGAAGGGGCTTCAAGGAGGAAGGGTTGCAAAAATAAGGTTCTGTTTCTGCCCTCACATAAACTTAGAATAGAGAAATCATGTTGTGTAGCTGGAACATTCACAGCTGACCAGAGTCTGGTACACCATGCAACTAATTACTTGATACTTGGTTATTGACACAAGTTTAATAAATCAGCAAAACAATGACTAGCAATCAAATGTTGCCAGATTCAAAATTAAAGATTTGCGATACTGAGGGTTCCAGCCAAGATGGATACATAGGTAGAAACGCTTCACTTTCTTGTACAACCAAAAGAAGGATAACAACCAATCTATAAAGAATAAACAACCAGAACTGCCAGAAAATCAAACTGCATGGAACTCTGACAGCCAGGGAGTTAAAGAAACATTCATCCAGACCAGTAGGAGGAGTGGAGATAGGAGACAGGCAGCCGAGCGGAGAGTACTAGCAGCAAGGTGGCGGACTACACAGGAGGCAGGGCTGGCTGAATGGGAAACTAAAGACTCAAAGCTATCTATAAACTGAAAGGGCTGCTACAGCAGGTGAAACTACCAGTCTCACATAAGAGAGTCCGTTGGAATGTGGGGCTAGAGTGGAGGAAGTGAGCAGCATTGTTCCTTTTCTGACCCCTCCCCCACAGACAATGTCACAGTGCAGCAAAGAGGGTTGTCCCACCTTGGCGAAAACCTAAGGCCCCACCCCCTTAGAACACAACAGGTACACCAAGACAAAGAAATATGGCCCAAATGAAAAAACAGATCAAAACTCCAGAAAAAAGTTGAAGCATCAAGGACATAGTCAGCCTATCTGATACAGAGTTCAAAACACTGGTAATCAGGATGAAGGCTACCCACAGTGAAATAAAGCAAAATATACAGGGGACCAATAATGAAGGGAAGGAAACTGGGACTCAAATCAACAGTTTGGACCCAAAGGAAGAAATAAACAGCCAGCCCAAACAGAATGAAGAAACAAAAATACAAAAAAAAAATGAGGAGAGGCTTATGAACCTCTGGCACAGCTTTAAGCACTCTGACATCAGAATCATAGGGGTGCCAGGAGGAGAAGAACAAGAGCAGGAAGTTGAAAATTTATCTGAACAAATAATGAAGGTAAACTTCCCCAATCTGGGAAAGGAAATAAACTTCCAGAAAGTCCAGGAAGCCCAGAGTCCCAAAAAGTTTGATCCAAAGAGGAGCACACCAAAGCCCATCATCATTAAGTTACCCAAGATTGAACATAAGGAGAGAATCTTAAAAGCAGTAAGAGAAAAGGAGACAGTTACCTTCAAAGGAGTTCCCATAAGACTATCAGCTGATTTCTCAACAGAAACCTTGTAAGCAAGAAAGAGCTGGAAAGAAGTATTTGAAGTCATGAAAAGCAAGGACCTACATCCAACATTACTCTATCCAGCAAAGCTATCATTTAGAATGGAAGGGCAGATAAAGTGCCTCCAAGATAAGGTCAAGTTAAAGGACTTCACCATCACTAAGCCCTTATTATCTGAAATGTTAAAAGGACTTACCTAAGAAAAAAGAAGATCAAAAACTATGAACAGTAAAGTGACAACAAACTCACAACTATCAATAATTGAACCTAAAAAACAAAAACTAAGCAAACAGCTAGAACAGAAACAGAATCACAGAAATGGAGATCCCATGGAGTGTTATCAGTGGTGGGGGAATAGGGGAAAAAGGTTCAGGGAATAAGAAGCATAACTGGCAGGCATAAGATAGATGGGGAGAGGTTATGAATGATATAAGAAACAGAAGTCAAAGAACTTCTATGTACAACCCATGGATATGAACTAAGGTTGGGCAAATTCTGGAGAATAGAGGAGTGCAGGGAAGAGGGGGGATAAAGGGGTGAAAAAAATGGGAAAACTATAATAGTGTAATCAGTAAAATACATATAATAGCATATCATATGCTATGATATATATTATTATATATTTTGCTATTATATGCTAATAGCATAATCAATAAAATCCTTAATAAAAATTAAGGATTTGTCATCTGTGAAAGGTATAGTTAAATACTATAGTTGTATACTATTATATATTTTGCTATTATATGCTAATAGTAAAAAACTATAATAGCATAATCAATAAAACCCTTAATAAAAATTAAGAAATTTGTCATCTGTGAAAGGTGTAGTTAAATAGGTCATTACTCCCCCCATGTGGTCTTTCTCCCATTGTTATATCTGGCCCTTACCTGAGTACTTTTTTCCTTTAAAGTGGCTATTTTTTTTTTATTTATATTTTAGAGACAGGGGAAGGGAGGGAGAAAACATGGATGTGAGAAACATCAATTGGTTGCCTCTCACATGTGCCCCAACTGGGGACAAATCCACAAGCTAGGCATTTGCCCTGATGGGGAATCAAATCAGTGTTCTCCACTTTGCAGAATGATGGCTGACAAACTGAGGCACGCTGGTCAAGACTAGAGCACCTTTTGACAGGTGAAAAATGTAGTTGGGACAAAAGGAGACTGAGCAGACCATCCATCATCCCTTCCTGGTATAATTAAGGTCAGTTACTCTCAATGTGCCACCCAGGGAGAGTAAACTTGGTCTGCATGCCCTACCAAGCCACCAGTTGCTGACACCTAAATGATTATTATTTGTTTACATTTAATTTTGGCTTGAAGGTTGAACTGAGTTTTCCTGCCAACCAAATAGGAAAAGTCCATTGACTGTATTAGTCTCAGGCATACAACTTGTCCTAAGAAAGAGTGATAATAATGCACTTCTGAAACCAAGCGTTTGTGTCAGTGAACAATAAAGGAAGTCTAGGTCTTGAGGTGGTGACCTGGTTTCTATTGTTAACTCTCCTGTCAAGGGCCTCTCCTCCTTGAAGTTATTTTAAAACCTGATCTCACAGCAGTACATTCAGTTTCACATGTGAATTGGTGGACTACTTATGAAGAAAAATAATTTTTGCCAAAAAGAGAAGAGCACTAAAAAGTTTTAGGTGATTAGAACCATTACTAATCAGAGTATTATTTAGACAAAAACTATTGGGTCTCTCTGATAATACAAAAAATCCTTGTTCTGTCTTATTATATAAGGCCAATAAGCAGGAAGAGATTCTATTGTGAATTACATTCTTTTTTTAGTACTTTTTCCTTTTTTAATTACAGTTGACATACAATATTATATTCAGGTCTACAACCCAGTGATTAGACACATATAGCTTAAGTGAATACCTCAATAAATCTACTTCTCTTCTACTGTCATGCCTAGTTGCTACAATATTATTGACTATATTCCCTATGCTGTACTTTACATCACCATAATTATGCTACAGGGTCAGGCACAAATAACGCCCCTTTGTTATTACAAAATCATGAGCATGTAATTCTGTAACGTGACAGTATCACATTCAAGCACACCATATGACATTTTAGGTGAAATGTTCAAATTGCTGTCCATGTTGTGCGAGACATTCATGTACCCTACCAACCACACTCAAGCAAGCTTTACTTCTGCTGGACCCTGTATAATTACCAATTTGCATTTAATCCCTTTACCTTTTGCACAGATCCCCTACACCCTCCCATCTGGCAACCATCAAGATGTTCTCTGTATCAATTATTGTGTTTCTGTTCTGTTTTTTGTTTATTTTGTTTTTTAGATTCCACATACCAAGTGAAACCATCTGGCATCTGTCTTTGTCTAACTTATTCCACTTAGCACAATAACCTCTAGGTTCATCGATGTTGTTGGAGATGGCAAGATTTCATTCTTTTTTCTGGCTGAGTCATATTCAATTGTATATATCTGTACCACTTTTTTATTCAGTTATTTATGGACACTTAGGCTGCTTCCAGATCTTGGCTAGTGCAAATACTGCTACAGTGAACATATGGGTGTATATGCCTTTTTGATTTAGTGTTTTGGGTTTCTTCAAATCCTCCCTTGTCTCTTGTTATAGCCTTTGTTTTAAAGTCTACATTGTCTGGTATATGTATTACTAACCGAGATTTTAATTTTGATTCCATTTTCATGAAGTATCTTTTTCCATTCCTTTACTTTCAGTCTGTGTATGTCTTTTGATCTGAACTGAGTCTTCTGTAGGCAGTATTTGTTAATCTCTTCAGCTACCATCTATCTTTTGATTGAAGCATTGAATTCATTTGCATTTAATTATTTATATGTATTCCTTTCACATAGGCAGGATCTTTCTGAGCTGGAATTCCTCTTCAAATGTACATTAAACTCCTCTTGAACTTAGGGTGACATTTTATAGATCTCAATTTGAGACTAAATTTCTTTTATTTTAGATTGCCAGAAGCCTCAGCAGCTCTAATGTTAAGGAGTACCTGTGTCCAGTGAAGATTTACTTCACTTCCCAAGGTTCCTGATATTAATTCTAGGGATAATTAACAAACTTAAAACATAGTGTGAGTTAGTCCTCTGACAGTAACTGGCTCTTATTCTGTGTTCCCTGAATGATGCTGAGTGCAAGGAGTCAATAGCAAGTGAGAATAGGAAACTCTTTACCCTGTAATTGGAAAAACAAGTTGAATTCATAAGTCAATTAGAAAACCATAAATCCTAGTAATCTTGTATGGCTTTGAGTTAAAACTAACAGCTCTTAATCAGAGTGAAATGATTATCTGAATAAAAAAAGTGAGGGGGAAGAAGAGGTGATTTATGGGTTGAAGATTTTGAGTAGGCAAAATACTTGGAAGAGTAGAAGAGAAAAAGAGAGGCTTCTAAGATGGATGATCAAGGAGAAGCAGCTAGAAAAAGAGATTGTTCAGCCTGGAAAAAAAAAATTGAATGATAGGTAAGATATTCAGCTAGGTAAGGGCTAAATCATGGAGGCCTAGGAAAGCTATTGTCACTTTGCTATGCATTGTTCATTTGGAGTTACTCATCAAGCAGCCAGAGTGGTGACAGTGGTGGTGCTGAAGGTGGTGTTAGTAATAGCCAGCAGTTAATGAGCTCTTATTTTGTGACCATCTCTTGCACTTTTTGTGGATTTTTGTATCTGAAACCATTAGTATTAGTGTTATCATTATCATCACCTATTTTACAGCAAAGGAAAGGAGGCTTAGAAGAGGTTCATAACTTACCCAAGACCACAGAGCTAGTGAACTCAGGCAATTTTCACTATAGTCCACATCCTTCAGCATTTCTTATCATTACCTCTAGGCAATAAATATCTGCAGAGAGTGACAGTTCAGAAGCACCATCCTACATTTTTTTTGGAGGGACACTGTCTAAGGCCAGCCTTTGGAATTGAGATAGAGCCTGGGAGAGGAAGAACACCAAACATATTTTGTCAAAGGCAACATGATTTGTGGGCAAGGAAACCCATACCTTCAGTTTAATGGAACTGTCTCCAAAAGCACAGGCCACATCACCCTACCTCCTGTCCTCAGTTTTGGAGGCTTCAGCCTGATGTGATGGCGTCCTCGTGAGCTTTCACTGTTGACCCTACTTCTTAGATGGAGAAGTTTATTCAGTGTAAACTCTACAGATGTTCTGTCTGTTGCCCACCCTTTAATAAGACACACAGACATTGATGAGTACGTGGTCATCTCACAGATACCATCCTAAGTAGGCAGTGAAGTACCATTAAATAGGTATCTACCATTTATACAGAGATATTCTTAGATGACCTGTGCCTTTGAAATCTCTCACTCTCTAGATCAAGTTCACCACTAGATTATAAAATCAGTAAAGACTTCTTGGTCACCAATTGCTCTGTGCCCACCTCTCAGTCCAGTGCTAGGCACCTTGTAGGATCTTAGTAAATTTTTGTTGAATGCACTTTTCTTTAATATCCCTGTCATACTTTATTGCTCTCAAGGCTATTTGGAGTTTTTTTTAAAAAAGCTTTAGAGCTTAGTCTGAGGATCACTCATTCCTATTTTGCATTTACTTGCCTCATTTGAGTAAGCTTTTCCCTACCTTGGAGAAATTATACATACATTTAGACTGATTAATGTGCAAATCTTTATTGCTTTAATTCTAAATATTAGAAATGTTTCTCATAGAAATATTCAGTTCCTCAACATAACCCAATCAAGCTTTTTAAAAACCTGTTTTAATTCTTTTTTTCCAGTCCAGTTTCTGCCAGAAGCAACAGTTCAGTTCTTCTCACAGTGTCTTTACATTCTAATTAAACTCTTCCAATTTGCAGCTCTTTTTTCTCAATATTCCTCTATTCATGAAAGCCAGATTTGACCCAGATGTATAGTGGTGGATGACGGAACATTGAGCTTGTTTCCATGTTCCCAATGAGTATTACTGTATTGTGTCTCCTTTATGCAGTGCTGCTAAAAAGTGTATGTAAGTGTATCACAGTGAAATAAAAGCAACACTCTGGTGCCATTCACTGTGATTGGCACATATTACTTGATTGTATATTTTGTACATTTGCACAGGAATGTTTCTCCAGGATTTCCAAAACATGAGGCAACTGAAGCCATGGGAGGAGATGAGATGTTTCCAAGGTCCTGTACATAATTCAGGGCAGAGTGAAGATGCAAGTTTTCTGAGTACCCACCTGAGTACTAATGAAATGTTGCATGTGCTTGCTCCTTGGCTTGTTTTGTCTAGAAGGAATATTTTGGGGAATATAAAAAGGCTTTCTTTTTGCATGTGTCTGGGGTCATGTAGTGCAATACTATTGAAGTCTGGGCTGCTATCGACATGGCTGGACAGTGAGGCTCTGAATGTGGTTGGCATTGTATCATGTTTGGACTTTGTGGTCAAGTAGACCTGGATTAAAATTTCAGCTTGGACATCAAGGAACTACAGGATCTTGGGCAAGTTCTTAACCTCCATACTGTCCAGTGTCAACACCTGCACTCATGGGGATGGAAGGACTAGCACCTGTAATGTGCTTAACGTAATACCTGACACAGAGTCATGCCTTTAACAAAAAGTAACTATTCCTTGATGTTATATGTTTATCTGAGTTATGGTTATTGACAAACCATATGTGCCTAAGGATGAAACCAGGCTTATTGCAATGGAATAAGTAAAGGTGATAGCCAAGTTTCTTATTGTAGTCAGAACATACAACATGCATGTATATATGTGTGTATTTCTTTGCTTGTTTGGTTTTCACTGTGTCATCCTGCCTAAAGGAATATTGTTTTTGGAATATAAAGAGAACTCTTTAGCATGTATTTGTCATGTTGTAGCACAGTGGTAAACTGGGTGGTACCTTTGAGTTTCCCCTTACTGAAGGAAGTAACAGAGGAAGGTCAGTAGTTTTACTTTGTGGTTCATAAACCTCTTTAAGTCAATAGCACAATAATATTTCACTTTCACCATAACCTGCATTCATGCTAATAGTATCCCTCCCACTTTCTTTTTTACTCATTCTCTTACCTATCCTGAAGTTGGAGATCAGAAACTTTAATTTGCTGATAGTCTAATTTATTTTGGAAAACATTGTCTAGACTTCCTTCCTCACTTACTGCCATGTATGATATATTGTGCTCTTGTGAAGGAAAATGACACCCAATTTTTACATCCACACATTTCAGTAAGTTCAGTCTGTTGCCTTGCTTGTGTTCTATGCAAAATGTGCAGTTGTGGCCAGTGCCTGACCTTACATTGAATTGTAAATCTCCATGGAACAAGTCCAGTTCTGTTTTCCTTTTCCTACTTCACTGCATTTTCCCCATTTTTCTTCTGAATTTAGGATGGCAAGCAGGTACTTCATTCCTTACAAGTGAGTAGGTTTCTGGGTGATGATGATAAATCACTTGAATTGGGAGTTGCTGCCTCTATTGGTCCCTACAGTTTCCCCATGAACTCCCTAATACATGCTAATTGGTTCTCTTTATGAAGCACTCAAACCATCCCTGCATTTTTAAAGTTTTTGATGTTTCCCTCCACCTTTTCTCACTCATCTTAAGGAAGTACATGCTTCTGTGAAATGATTGCATGGTCAGCAGCTTTTGACTAGTCTCTGATCATGCATCTTTACATTCTAAACTTTTTCCCATATCATCAGTTATCACCTTTTTTCACTGCTGTTGATTCTTCACTCTGTCAATTATATCAATAATGATTTTTAATCATTGTAAATTAATTTGTCCAGGAAATTGCAAATCATACTGTTATAAATCAGGAATCGACTCAACATATATTTACCTTCTCAATAACTTTGGGGAGAAAATATTCCCCATATAAGACTTTAAGAAAACAGTCACTAAGATTTGAATTTAAATTATTTGTTTCCTTTGACCTTACCATGTGTACTAAAGCACATCTGAAAGGAAACCTTCCTGGCTTAAAGCAGCAGAATTTCTATTAAAGTCATAGTTCGTGGTCTCAGCCACATTCCTCAGAGCTAGAGGCAGACAGTTTGACGGTTTGACTCACACATAGTTCGCAGGCTAAGTTCTTATGCTCCTTCCTTCTGCATAAGCAGAAATGCATATTCTCAAAGGCAAATTGAAAGTAGTAGAAAATCTTTTAGAAGATAACTACTGACCTGGTGTTCTAAATTGAGGTGTAGTTGGTTGTTTCTCTAGGAAATTAAAGACATGATTTATAGCTATTTTAATTTATTTTTCTACACATTCCTATGAGTAAGAATTCAGTAGCTGATTTGAATAGAATGCCAGCTGCCATTTGTGACAGTCTTGAGTCAGAGATCCCTTGGACCCTGGACCAGCACAGTGCCTGACACACAATGAGTGTTTGGTGCTAGAGGATGACAAATTGAGTTATATGCTTCTGCAACGCCAGGAGCAAGAAGCTGGAGGGATGAGGGCATGACACAGGACTTTGTTTTTATGTGCATAGGGGACACATGGCTATTTAAAAGGATGCAAAATCAGGAGGGTTCCTGCCATCCCAATACATTTCCTGTAGCATTCACCTATGTGCCTGTATTTTCTACCTGACAGTTCCCTTTGGGGCAGCAGCTTTCTGTCATTGTCCTCATTATCCTGAGTGCCAGGATAGGTACAGTCCACCTACACCTGTCTTACAAGGAACATTGGGAGGTACAGGGATGCCAGGCCTCTATAGAGGTGGCTGCTAACTAGGAGAGTGTGGGCTCTGGGAGGACAGGCATGAAGAGCAGGAAGCAGGGCATGGGGGCTTCATATTTCTAAGTCTGCCACCATCTTCACCTATAGACCCCTTGCTCTACTGCAGATAGAAAGAGCTCTTATGATTAGGTTTTGGCATTAATCATATATAGGTCAGAGAAGGGGAAAGTTGAAACACAAGATACCTCTGTCCTCACTGCCACATGGGGTAAGAATTCACCTTACTTTTCATGGAAGCAGCTCAGTGCAGTAGTTAAAGCTTTTGTCATCAGACAAACCTGTGTTGCAACCCTAACAAGCTGTTGATCCTTGCAAGCTACTCCAGTAATCTGAGCTTCAGTTCTCCTATCTCTGAAACCAGTGATGATAAATTATACCTTGTAGGAGTTTGGTAAAGAGAGAACAATGTATTTGTCAGGTAATCAGTACCTAGCAATAATAGGTATCAATTCCTGAGAATTTACCAATTGACAGGTACCAGACTTAGTGTATTAGTTAAATTACCTCATTTAATCTGGGCACCAACCCTATGAGGCAGGTACTCTTATGAACCCCATTTTACAGCCAAATAAAATGAGACCTAAAGAAGTTAATTCAATCACCTACATAGTATCTGATAAATCTACTACTTGTGGGTCAGAGGACTGAGCCGTTACCTATGGGGTGGAATTTTAGCTCCTCAGAGTTAGAATCACATGTTACTTATCTTTGTATCTTGCCTCCTATTTTGATCTCAGAAATCAGAATAGCATTTTGTTTTATGTTAAATGAGATCCCTCAATATGAGGATTGAAGAAAAACATTCAATCAATTGTAGCTTGATGATGGAATGCACCGCCGCCTTGCAAAGGAGGAAACTCCCTGCCTTTGAAAACGTTCAGGCTACACTTGGCTGAACTCTCAGGTTCCGTCTGTCTCAAGATTTTGTGGTTCATTAATTTCATCATAATGTCTGTGTTACATAAGGTTCTTTCTCTACTACAAGAGGGGGGAAAATGTTCCTGTCTGTGGGTATGTGTTAAATTGTTCAGCCTTTACTCTTATAAGGTAAAAATGTCCTACTTGGGATTCTAGCAACTATTGTCTAAGCTTTACTAATGAATCTGATTTTCATTTCTACTCCTATTTTTAGTTTTGAGAAGCTGGTTCTGTTTCTTGTTAAAAGTATTATAAGCATCATTTAGCACCATTAATAGAAATGTATTATACAGTATGAATGTAGTACTAGGTAACTTTATGTGAATTAGTCCATGTATGAGAAGGAACCATTTGGAAGTTGTTCTGAATAAAACTGTTTAAGGGAAGATGTCTTATAGCCTGGCAGGTCTACTCTGGATTTGGGCAGAAGGGAAAAAAAAATGTGTGGAGCCATGGGGATGTTTGACATGCCTTTTAAAGGGTGGGTGAGCCACACACGCTACAAATCACATGTCCCCCAGTGGAGAGTCCCTACCCCCTTGTATACTAAATACAAACAAAGCCAGCAGGGTGCCAGAATATATTTGGTAACACAGCAAGATTCTGCACATGCAAGCCCACTCAATGTTATGGGAACCATTTATCAGATCCAGTCTCAAGGCTACGAGAACACTGCTTATCAGACCCATTCAAGGTTATGGGAAACTGCTTCACTTAGTTGCCCAGACATCTGGGTAAGGAAGCCAGACTGCCTCCATTTACCCTGCAGAAGGAAATAGAAAATGTACAGTTTTTCTACCCCTTTTCAAAATTCTTGGCATTGTCTGGGCAGCTAGCAGTGAAGATTGTCCTGAAAGTGAGATTACTATGGCACTTTCTAGTGCCACATATTTTAGAACTTCAATTATTTCTAATGACATTGACAAAGGAAACATTTATGGAAAAACTTACACTTAAACCAAGTATGTTGAAAGTTTTTGCTTACATTAGTGAAACATCAGGCATTACATGGCAGTACTATTTTTTTCTGGAGACAATAATTCTCTTTGTCTCTATTTTCTATGACTCATCCTTTCTTAACTCATCTTTCTTTTTCTTTTAAAGCTTTCTCTTCAGAGAATCAGAGCTTTCTTCATCATTTTTCCCCTCCAATTCACAAGAGCTCCACTTTTAAGTGGAAGAAATAATGTTAGTTTTCCACAGGGATTGATTATAAATTCCTTCTCCTTGCTGAATTATGCTGGTCTCTAATGGCTACCTGTCCCAGTTGTATTTTGTAATGATCTTGCCTTACTCACGTTGAATAACCCTATACCACATATTTTAATAATTTTCAAGAATCTATATTAAGCAGCACAATCAGAACCGTTGGGGGCCTGAAGTAGGTTTCATCATGAAATTGACTAAACTTTACATGTGTGGTGTGACCATTCGAGGCTAGAAAGTTTCACAGGATTCAGACAGATGGAAGAATATTCACGGAGCCCTTGGGATGTCTGACATGCCTTTGTTCAAGGGTGGGTGAGCCATGCATGCTGCAAGCTGCCTGTGTCCAGTGGGAAGCCCCTACTCATTGGACAAAGCCGGCTGAAAGCCAGGATATTGTATAACAGCATGATTCTGCACATGCAAGCTCACTCGGTGTCATGGAAACCATTTATCAGACCCAGTCTCAAGGCTATGAGAACACTACTTATCAGGCCCATTCTCAAGGTTGTGTCAACTGCTTCTTTAGTTGCCTAGACATCTGGGTGAGGAAGCCAGGCTGCCTCCGTTTACCATATAATCCACCCCTTCTGGGTTCCTCACCATACAATCTATGCGAGGATGTCTTCTCTAAAGGTCCCTTAGCAAGGAGGGCAAAGTCCTGTACCCATGAACCACCACAGCAGTAGAGGCTACAGCAACAAGCAACCAAAACACAAGCGCTGCCTCCCAAGACAGCAAGAACCACTGCCATTCAGTGGCTAGGGATGCCCACCATTCCTGCAAAGGATTGCCTGTCAGGCATTCATTGGCAAGGGTCTCATAAGCTAATGCCTGTAATGCTTGACTAACATTATGATGGCCATGAGGAACATATACACAGCATTCTGCTCTACTAGGGCACATACCCCACCTTCAGATACAGTAATCATATCTAAAGCCACATGATTTTGCAAGGCTAGTTTTCTCAATTGATACACTTCCTCATTTAACGGGTTTAAGGAATCATGTATTGCATTCAACCTATGAGCAATATGCAAAACCAAAGCATTTATCTCAGTCTCATGACTAAAGAAGTAGCTGAGGAAAAAAAAGAACAGCTATTGGATATCACCAGGGAGTATGCTTTACCTAGTGTTGCACTTTAAACACTACCCCATTTGCTGGCTGGCTTACAAGAGTTTTCCGAACTCAAGCTGGCAAATAGGGCCATCCCCAGATACAAGGTCAAGTCCAATTTCCAGGCAGGTAAGGCCACCCGTATTAGCCACACACCCAGATGTCCCCAGTGGGAACTGCAGTCCATGCATCATTCCACATTTCCCCATAGTGCTTCAGAGTCTGAGTCTAACAAAGTCCTGTCAAAGCCCAGCCTACCTGGGCTTGTCCTGAGGGGTTCTCAATGCAAAGGGGAGCTGGTTCAGCCAGCTCCACAGCCTCAGCAGTGAGCCACCCACCCCAAGCCATCCCATACAGAGTAGCTGCCTAACAGCTGGGGCCAGTCACACTGCTGCTTCACCCCAACATAGATGTCAGTCCAGGTTGCATTCCACAAGGGATGTTCACTGCTCCACTGGTTCTGTAATTAAGTCCAATTTGAGACAGAAGCAGGAGAGATGCGCCATAGGAGGCCAGCAGATATGTTCAGGGAGAGTTCAATGTGGAACCAGCGTGCTAACTGGTTAGCTACTGAGGCATAGGTATGAACTGGTCCACTAAGGTGTTATTCTGTACCCTAAGGGTGAAAAAACAGAGCAGTTATATGCACAAGTAAGGTCAAGTCATAATCCTCAGGCAATATACAAGCAAGCTTCTGGTCAGCCATTAAGACAGTGGCTGGTAGAGGGAGTCTTGCTGGGCATGAACACAAGACCTTTTGAGTCTCAGCTGGAGCTTAGCATCTAATTGTATCAACAATTGTGAATTCAAACAGGCCATAGGGAAATCACAAAGGTGCCACAAAGAAGCATTTCATGGTCTGCTGGCACAGGATGTCACCATTAAGATAAGGGGCCATGACCCAATCACCCAGGGCACTATTTGCAAGTTTCTCCCCACTCCCTTGGCTCCAAGGGGCGATAAGAGCCACCGAATGTATGTGCAGGCTTTTATTTCCCAAGGCCATGTCCAAATGGCTGTTTGCTCTTGCTCCAGGCTCTCCGAAACAGGCAAGAGAATATTTCCCTGTTTTCCCATGCCTGATTTCAGCAAAGTGCATCCCTTGACCACTTTTAATGATTAAGGGTCACCTGTAATGGCCTATGCATGACTATCCATTTGCGTGGTAGAGATTCATACTATTAGCCCTTGGTACACCGCCCAGCTATCTGTGTAAATAGTCAGGGGTGGTACTTCATTTGCAGCCATGAGCCACAATGGCACACAGTTCTGTTCACTGGCTACTCTGGTCTATTCTAATAATAAACTAGTTAGTGTCTGCTTAACTGCCATCACCCTTCGTGGGGACGACAACTGAACAGGGCCCCAGGGGAATACTCATCATATCCCCGAAAGGAGCCTTATCAAGTGCCCACAAAGGGCCGAGGATGTACTCAGGAGTAGAGAACACCTAAACAGTATATGCATGGGGGTGCAATCACCCTTCCAGTCCCTGCCCATCCCCCTGTAGATGAGTTTCTGTGACCTTTCCTTATTTAAATTTCCAAAGGATATTTCCACCCTCTTCTCTGGAGATTAGCACAGCAATATGGTCCTTTGGACGTACAGGATGGGCCTCTTGAGTCACACCCCCAGGTTTTTTGATAGACAATTTAGGCCTGCACTAGTGCCAGTGTGCCACCACCAGGAGCTTGCACTTGCACGGGACCAGTGCCTGGAGACCCCGCACTCACCACAGGCTCTGGCTGTGCAGCTGCACTGCCTTTTCCATCAGGAGTGTCTAGCATGTCTCCCGCATTCACCCAGCTCACTCAGCCACCACCGTCCTAACACCGTTGCTGCCTTCTGGGGCCACACTGCTGGGCTCCATGCTCGCCTGTGACTGTAGCAGCAATGCTGCCCATCTCTGTAACTCTACCAGATGGGATTTTGACTCCATGGCTCTCTGGCCCCCTCCTCGGGAGCAGGGGTCCCCCGCCCCGCAGGGGGATCCAGAACAAACTAGGCACAGGCTCCCATCAGGGGGCTACAGGGAATAGTGCACATAATAATACCCACCCCTAAAATCCAAAGGTGGAGAAGCCACCCCCTCACCTTTTCTGCAGCTCCAGCTGCAGCCGTGTGTTCTGCGCTTCAGCACACCTGGACTGCCTGCTCCGCCTTTGCCGACTTTCCCTATCTGCACACTTTCTGGCCCTGGTGCCTGCTTCACCTCCTCATGTCAGCTCCAGCATGGTTTTTCGCAGCCTCCAGGGTCACACTGCCAACTCCAGCAGCTGTCCCACTGGCAAGGTCATGGGCAAAGTGAATAGCACAGCCAGGCGGCTGGGCACTGTGGGTCAGAGCCAGCTTCCAGCGGCTGGCAGCATCTCAACTGCTAGGAATGCAAGCCTCATGCTGCCCAACACAGGCACAGCACACTGGCTGACTGCTTTTGCCAGCAGCCCTGCCACCCCCAGGCCAAGTACCCACGGTGGTACTGCCTTCTAGAATGCCCCCACAAAGCCTGGCTTGCGTAGCCTGAGTTGGCACTCAGGCGCAGCAGTGCACACCACTCACCCACAGGGCCCCCACCTCTTCCTGTTAGCATGCTCAAAGCAGAGCTTTCCACGCAGGCTGCAGGCCTCTGGACTGGTTGCTCTCAGCAACTGTGTTCCACATCTGTGTGGGGTGGGGGAAGGGAAGGGGATGATGGCTGCCTAAAATCAAACTACCCCCAAGCTCTGTAGGCTGTGGCAATTTTATTTTCTGTATTATTGCTGGGTAGACCCACAGGGACCTCAGTTCCTGTTCCCCCCACCTTTTCCCCTGAATTGCTCACTATGATCTGGAGGGGGGTTGCTGCAGCTCCACTTGGAGGCTTTTTGCCAGGACACAGATTCAAGCCTTCCAGACTTTCTTTCTGCCTCAGTGTTCACATAACTTTGGTGAGTCGGGAAGTGCAGTCTTCTCTTCTTCACCCTTCAGGGCTTCTCCTTCCTCTCAGGACTCTCAGAACTTCACTGTGTCATGAAGTGCAGTCTTTGTCTCAGCTCACAAAACTGAAGAAACACCTAGCCCATGATCTCGATGTCCGCACAGGCACTGGATCTCTCCAGGGTCTCCCCAACCACCTGCAGGGCTTTCTTCAGTGTCTGATCCGCCACTGACATCAGGTCACTTCCTGGGTGGGGCCCATGATGCCAGGAGGCTTGCCACCAGTTACCACATCCTGGTGTCTGGCCGCCCATCAGGATCCCTTCAGGGAACCCAGGGGTTCCACTATTTCCATGCAGTGCAAATCCTGCCAATGGTGCCAATCGTCTTGCGACCATTCAAAGCTGGACAGGTTCATGGGCAGACAGAAGAATATTCATGGAACCATTGGGATGTCTGATATGCCTTTATTCAAGGCTGGGTGAACCACACACACTGCAAGCTGCCTGAGTCCAGTGGGAAGTCCAGACCCCCTTAAATACTAGAGACAAACAAAGCTGGCAGAAAGCCAGGATATTGTATAACAGGGTGATTCTGCACATGTAAGCCCACTCAGTGTTATAGGACCCATTTATCACACCCAGTCTCAAGGCTATGAGAACACTACTTATCAGGCCCATTCTCAAGGTTATGGGAAACTGCTACCCTCAGTTGCCCAGACATCTGGGTGAGGAAGCCAGACTTCTTCCATTTACCCTGCAATGTGAATGGTACTATTCTTATCAATATACTTAATAAACATATTATTTTATAGAATTTTTAAAGATGGAATTGTGATGTTAATTTTACAGTACTTCTCATTTAACAAATGTTGTACTTAAGACATATAAAACAGATCTTTTTAGAAAATCCAAATACTCTCTTCAGAGAAATAAGTTACTAATGTAATATCAAATTCTCATGTTCATAAAGCAAAAAATAGCTAACATGTTCCGAAGTGATAGCATCATGATCATAGTTGAATAATTCCACATATAAAATTTAAGAAAATCATCTTATTATAAAATAGAAGTTCATAGTACCTCCTAGTACTTGCCATTTAATATATTTTATAATACAAATGATATAGTCATAATTCTGATATTCAGTCAGTAAATAATAAAATTATATCTGTGTTCATTTAGTGATCTGCCATATATTCAAGTGTTAAATATATCCAGTTGAAAGAATTCGGTGGGGCGGGATGGGAGTAGAAAACAGAAAACCATATAAGAACAACAATTAAAATAAAATTTAAAAAAAAAGATAAAAACAAAAAAAAAGAAAAGAAAAAAACTCAGTTTCATCACATTGTTAATCACACCCTTAGTTAACTCTACTTTTGATGACCCAGTGAGTCAATTGACCCTCTAATTATTTCATAAATGGCACCTGGGTTTTATTTAAAAGGTGGTTCTGCCTCAGTGTTCCTCATGAGATTGCCAGTCAGGAAGTCAAGTTTTATAGTCACCTGAAGACTTGATTGATTGGGACCAGAGGATCTACCTCCAGAGTGGCTCACTCTCATGGCCCATGGCAGAAGGCTTCAGTTCCTTGCTAGATGAACCTTCTATTGGATTTCTTGAATGTCCTAATGACATGGCATTGGCTCTTCCCAGACTGAATGACCTGAGAAAGATCAAAGAGGTAGAAGCCCTGATGCCTTTCATAACCTATCTCAAAACTCTCATGCAGCCACGTCCATCATACTCTGTTCACTTGAAATGAATCACTAAGTCCAGTCCACAAGCTCTACTTACTGTTAAAGAGAGGAGCATATGTGGACATGTTATAAAGCCCCCATGGAAATAATCTTTATGGGAGGATTTGTCTCTTCATGTTAGACTTATATGTAGAGGAAAGATATTTCCAGCTATACCAAGAAACTGAGCCAAGCCTGTGGTGAAGGATGGCCGGGTAGGCAGTAGGGCACAGTTGCTGTGAAGCCAGACTGGGAACTCTGTCCAGAGGTGTGGCCTTGGGAAAGCCATCTGACATCTCTGTGCCCTGTGCCATCTGTGGAATGGTTTTCCTCAGGAGTTGAGAGTTAAGTAACTTAGAAAAGTGCATGGAATCTGAAACATGATCAACAAAGTGCTGGCAGCTACTTCTAGCATTGGCATTATGGCCATTGCAAGTGGGTCTATGCTCTCTACTCCCCTCCTCTTTAGCCCAAGAATCCCTGCTTGGATCACATCTGCAGACTTTTTTTTTCTCTCTTCATACCCTTACTCTACATCCCTTCATTCATGCACAAAATACTGTTCCACTAAAATATTTCACAACATCCAGATATTTTAATATTCTTTGGGAGAGGAGACAGGACAGTTGGGATAGAGGTGACAGCAGAAGGAAAGAAGTGTTCTATTGGGACAGCATCTTCCAGGATGCAGAGACTGGCCAGTGAGGTAGCTACAGTGGTAAGCACAGGAGAGATGAAGCTCTCAAATACCTTTTTACCAGTAAGCTCAGTGTTTTTCAGAATCCATATTTCTGGCTTTTGGAAAATGAAAAGGTCTGGTCACACAAGGCTCCCATCCCCATGGCAACGATTGGAAGGATTTTGTAGCTGCAGTCCTTTTAGAAAAGATGTATTTCCCAACATGTCAATGTATTCTCTGTTGTCTTTATCCAGCTCTTGTTCTCTTGTTACTCATTTACTCATTTACTCTCCTGCCTGGCTCTCAAGCACATTGAGTGTGCAAGACCTATCTCCACTTAGAGACCAGCACTGTGCAGTGTAGTTAGACAATTTATTCTCCTGTAAGAAGTGCCTACTCCTTTAAGGAATGCCATGTTATCTATAAAGACCACTGGGGTGCGAGGAGTGGTGGGGCTAAGCGCAGGCAACTATAAATGAACAACAATAAAATAACTTTTAAAAAAGCAATAAATTTAACAAATGAATAAAAAAGACCACTGGGCTGGAATTCTTGTCCTCACACCTGCCTGGGCAGAGATTACAGCACTCCCAGCTAGCTGGTGAGAACTTTGGAGGGTAGCTGAATGTTATGTTGTGACAGGGAACTTTACTGATCACACTGTGTAGCAGGAATGGGCATATTATGGAAAGTGTCATCCTAGTTGGGGCAGACAAGAAATGGAGGATGACCTTAGCTAGTCTTGAGTAACTCAGAAAACTATCCCAAGGTTTCTGGAGTGCAGACTTGGACATGATACTTAAAGTAAAATGACATAAAAATGAGGAACTTCAGGGTATTAATGGATATGTGTCTGTCAATACAAGGTGCTTCCACTTTGGTAGGACATCAACAGGAATTAAATGGATTTAAGATTACCTTTTAGATCCTTCCAGACATAGGACAATACATATTCGTGAAATAAACTCACATTGAAAGACATATGTGGGAAGGGTGAGGAGGGCTTCTGCCAGGAGATTTTAATCTGAATGTTTCAGATAATAAAGGGCAGGTGCAGGTGTGGGGACCAGAAAAGGAAGCTCTAACAAAATAAATAAGTGTCTGAACCATGTGGGTTCAGGCAATATGTGTGCAAACCTGGTCACACCAGGCACTGTTTATTTACTTCCCAAAAGACCTATGTGGATCTTACATAATCCGAGTTTCCTTCCTAACATTTTTTTCTTGGTTGTTAAGCTATCCTACACATACTCTCTTGGGCTATGTTTTATTGTTTACTATTAATAGCTTGATAGCACAGTTCATTTGCTTGATAAAACAGAATAATTTGATTTTTGAGATAAATGTGAGGCCACTACATGCAACTGGGTCATTGGTATTTCATGGAAGATAAACTTCATCTTTTGTCCAAGACTGCATACCTACATATTTATTTATTAACCATCTTTTTGGATTTGTCTCCATGTTATTTGCGTTCCCCCTTGAAACAGAGTGGGTGGCCACGTGAGGATTCAGATTTATTGAAGCTACCTTTCATTATGCTGAAAATAAGGATTGCAAGTCACCTTCTAGATGGGTCTCCCTTAGCTTTGATTTGCAGCTGATAAATCAAATGAGGTCATTTCAGAGCTGAGGAGCTAGTTTTCAACTGACAAGCTATTGTTTGTCTCTTATAATGGACAAAGCTGAAAATAATAAAGCATTGGGTTTGTTTTCCTTTTTCTGCCTTTACTTTACGTATAGATCAGACAGTTCATGAGCAGTTCTTTCAGATTCTTAGGTGTTAGTTATCTCCCCCCAGAAAACGGAAGGAAATGTTTGCTAATACTCATTAAATGGCTTGAGCTGAAGGTGTTCAGATTTTTGTTTTTACTTTTACTTTTATTGTTTAATTCATGGTAATTGATATGTTGTAAGAGGAGAAAACTAAAAAGAAAAAAGTTAACAACTTTCTCATTTTACAAGGTCCACGCTTCAAATAAATAGATTTTTCCAAATTCAAGCTGGCTTGATCAAAAGAGAATGTTATCAATCTCACCAGGAAATGATGACTCACTTACATAGCATCATTCATGGTATATGGAGCAGGGTTTATTTACAGAAAGATGGATAATGAGAGTGAGGGTAAGGGTCTCTCCTGTGTTTACCACTGTAGCGGTAACAACTTAGGATCTCCTGATTCCCTAAAGCAAAAGCTAGAAGAAAAGGTTACTTGACCAGAATAAAAAGCCTATAATGAAGATGTTCTTGAGATGATCATAGAGACCTTTTGTGGTGGGACACAGCCGCTCCAGACAACCTGACTGAGGGACCTGGAGGAACATAAATACCCTTCTTTCGTAAGTATGACTTTCCTCTCCTCCTGCCACAGACCTCAGGAGGTCAGACAGGAAAAGGAACCCATGGGTGTTGCCCCTAGAGTCAGCCTTCCAGGACTTAGAGGGGCAAGGTGGATAGGGTAGAGCTGACCTGAAGAGCACACAGATGGTCTACAGCACTGATAGGTCCCCTTGACATCCTTTTGATTATCTGATGAACATGTGCCTCAGGGGACAGAATATTCTGGCATCCTTTGGTAACTCTGATGTTAGGTAAAACCAGATCCACAAAAGGTCAACCAGGGATGAGGAAGAGTTTGGCCAATCAATGATTTAGACTCTGAGGTGGAAAGAGTTTGGTTAAATTTCTCCGAGCAGGTTATGGGGAGTGCTTTGCGAATGTAGTTTTTAATTTGTTCCAGACAAGATATTCTGACAATTGCTGAACAGCAAAATAAATAGATCAGACTTTTACACAACAGATTTCAGCAAGGTCAGAAAATTATATCAGTAATTTTAGAATATTATCTACAGCTGAGGATATTTTTAGTGTCAGTGACATCTGATGCTGCTAGTAGATATCAAACCAATTCTATCGATTCCTCTCCTTCTGATATTAAATATAATAGGGAGCAGTCCTACACAGGCATTTTAAAGGAACCCTAATTCAAATGTGATATTGATCTTTAGAATTACAGCTGTTTTAATAGGTAACTATTTGGAGGTTTTAAAATGTTTTTGTTTTGCTTAATTTACCAAAATTTGAAATTTTGATGTGAAAGAATGTTATCTTCAATGACAGTTTTGGAATTTAAAATTCTGGATGTGAGGTTTGAGGTTAGAGGTCGTTTTACTGGGATGAGCAAAGGGTGGGATTTTAAGGAATAAATTGGAAGTTTATTCTTACAAAGAAATTTGGCAGTAAACTGATTTTCACAAATATTCTGGTGAGACTTGTTATGAGAAGAAACATATATGTGTTTTTAAAATTATTTTACTTAATAATTTTAATATAAACTTCAGTGTATAACAAATAGCTTATAACTTATTGAGATTTTATCAGGAAACTAATATTTTTACTTTCCCAGGCAGATATTTATCCATTGGTTTTGATATGAATTTTTGTGAACCACTTGTTTTTCAGAAAAAAAAAAAAAAAACTAAATGATGAAATAGGTTTATTTGAACAGATGTATGAAGCATCCCAGAATCATTATGTGCCACTTTCATCTTACATTACACTTATTATTTACAGAAACAGCGGGCTTTGCTATTAACTAAATTTATCTTCCTCACTTCTCTGTAGTGTGAAGTGTGAATCTGTGTGGTCCTAAGTTTTGGCTGTGTCTGCTTAGCTATTTTTTTTTTAATTGATGTCAGTCATGTATAAAAGCAAAGAAATCAGCACAGAAGCATTTTTTTTTCTTTCCTGTAGGAACAGTTACCCTGTGGAGACTATGATATAGCAACAATAGACGGATAGACATCCTATTTATAGATTAATAAATGGGTACTTCACCAAGTTGCCAATTTTATGGGAGTTCTCTATATTAACTCTCCAACTAATGATGATGGAGTATTCATATTCACATTCATCAAGATGGCATAAGTCTGAGATGACTGGACAAATGCTGCTCTGAAAGAATATCGATGGATATTCTTAATCTTCACCATTGTAGCTCCCATTACAAATTAAATACAGATATTGCATTATGTACAATGAGCATCCTGCCCAAAAGCAATTATCTGTTAATTGCTAGGAAGGCAGTTTTGTAACCCAGATATTTCTTAACAGTCATAATAATAGCTCATTTCTTAAGTGAGAATTGTATGCCTCTTTTTCTTTTTAATCTTTTGATGCTCCCTGGTGAAAGGTTATGACCAAAGCCTCCTTTTTTAAAAGTTATTGCAGATTAAAATGGCTCTTTGGCCAAACAACACACCAGAGTAGTGTTTGCAAGAACTATTCTAAATACTTGGCACCCAAAATTACCTTTCATTTGCTATTTTAAATGTCGAAGTGGTTTTTGTATCTCTGGCAATGGCCAGCAGGATACGGGAAATGTCTCTGTAAAAGATAAAACAAGTCTGTGCTGTTCCTCAAATCTCTGTGTTATTTGACTTTTCTAACTCCTTGTCTCCTGCTCCTGTTATAGTGCCAACCAATATTCCCTCTTCAGATGTTTCCTTCTCCGAAGTCCTGTTAAAACTCATGTAAGCACTGCCACTGTGTTCACTGGCCAATAGGGAAGCATTTGTGCCCCACCATTAGCCTTGATGAGGCACTCATGGTGGTTCTTCTTGACAGTGAAAGCCTTCCAGTTTTACAGAGACTTACAAATATGATCCAAATAGTGAAATGATTGGCAGCTTTGGGGAGAAAATCCTGTCACTTCACTGCCCAATACACCACCTCCTAAGTAACAGCTCTCTGGGATCAAACTTTTAACGCCTGGACTCTTGCAGAAAATGAGGTGTTATAAGTTAGAACCCAGCTCTTCTGCTAAAGCTTGCATAAGCTAGAATTCATGCAATTTGACCAGATGACTTTTTCATGAAACATTACATAGTCCTAATGCTCCATAGAACGCACTTTAGAAAGCTTTAACTTAAGGAAACAGAATCTTGGGAGGAAGTGTGGTTTTATCATTTTTCTGGTTCAGGATTCATAGTATTTTTAACTTGTTAAGATAAACCAATATGTGTAATGGAAGGTTCCTTTGGTCCTGTCTGATACTGGAAGTCAGTATTCAAAACTTTTGGTATTTATGTACTTACACATACATAATTAATGAGATTATAGTGATCATACAGGATGAGAGCTGGGTGTACTTACTGTCTGATTTTTTTTGTAAAAGCCATTAAGGGGGCAGTATTGTCAGACTAAATCTTTCAGTTCTGTTCATCAAAATATGTGTTATGTAACCTCCAAATTAAGGAGACAAACACATAATACACTAGATTTGACTCTTTTTCTCCCCTGCCATGCAGGCATTGTTAGTAAGTCACAGCTCTCTCTCTCACTGAACCAGGATATGAATCCCTGTTCCAGCACAGCACTCCCAACAGCCACACACACAGGTACCATATCTTCCAGGGGCCATTGCATCATCTGATAGTTAAAATCTGTATCAATGATGACATGCGAAATGGCGTAATTCTCCATGAGAATTGTCTTTATCTTAACTTCAAATAACAACAGTGGCCAAGGGGTAAATTTCAGCATGTCAAAATGGTGGAAAGGGGTCTAAATCAGTGTGTAGGGAAGGACCCTGTGGGGACATTATCCCAGTTCAGGACAGACTGTAGATTTTTTTTAAATTATGTTTTATTGATTATGCTATTACAGTTTTCCCATTTTCGCCCCTTCATTACCCTCCACCCTGCACACCCCCTCCCACCCACATTCCCCCCTTTAGTTCATGCCCATGTGTCATAAGTTCTTTAGCTTCTACAGTTCCCACACTATTCTTGCTCTCCACCTATCTATTTTCTACCCACCATCTATGCTACTTATTTTCTGTACCTTTTCCCCCTCTCTCCTCCTCCCACTCCCCTGTTGCTGACCCTTCATGTGATCTCCATTCCTGTGTTTCTGCTCCTGTTGTAGTGGTTTGCTTAGTTGGCTTTTGTTTTAGGTCTGGTTGTTAATACCTGTGAGTTTGCTGTCTTTTTACTGTTCATATTTTTTATCTTCTTTTTCTTAGATAAGTCCTTTTAACATTTCATATAATAAGGGCTTGGTGATGATGAACTCCTCTAACTTGACCTTATCTGAGAAGCACTTTATCTTCCCTTCCATTCTAAATGACAGCTTTGCTGGAGAGAGCAATCTTGGATGTTGGTCCTTGATTTTCATGACTTGGAATACCTCTTTCCAGCCTCTTCTTGCCTGTAAGGTTTCTTTTGAGAAATCCGCTGACAGTCTGATTGGAACTCCTTTGTAGGTGACTGTCCCCTTATCCCTTGCTGCTTCTAGAATTCTCTCCTTCATTTGAATCTTGGGTAATGTAATTATGATGTGCCTTGGTGTGTTCCTCCTTGGGTCCAACTTCTTTGGGACTCTCTGAGCTTCCTGGACTTCCTGGAAGACTATTTCCTTTGCCAGATTGGGGAAGTTCTCCTTTATTATTTGTTCAAATAAGTTTTCCACTTGTTGCTCTTCTTCTTCCCCTTCTGGTACCCCTATAATTCAGATGTTAGGACATTTAAAGATGTCCTAGAGGTTCCTAAGCCTCTCCTCATTTTTTTGAATTCTTGTTCCTTCCTTCTTTTCTGTTTAGTGTTTCTTTCTTCCTTCTGGTCCACTCCATTGATTTGAGTCCCAGTTTTCCTCCCATCTCTGTTGGTTCCC